>CATIWF010029399.1:0-58473 GCA_949630135.1 Balakata baccata
AGTTAGATTCAATTTTGACCTTGAAGTTTTTAAAATCAAATGGATCAAATCTTATCAATTGTAATGCAAATTAGTTAGATGTCAAGTGAAACAAGTAATGCAATAATATAAATTAATCCTTAAAAAACAACAACTATAAAAATTGAAGTTGTATTTTCTACGTCTATAAAACTTTTTTTTTTCATAAAATAATCATTTTATTGCAATCATTATAAATGCATTAAGATTTCATTAATATTGATGGATGATGGCAAGAAAAATTAAATTCCAGCTCTCTTTCAATTTTCACAATCACAAGTAAGGGTGAGCAAAACATAACTGAACTCAAACTGAATCATAATGAATTCGGTCTATTTAGTTAGATTTATTTGGTTTATTTAGTTTTTTAAAACTTCGATTTATTTGGTTTTATTAAAAATGTTGAAAAACCGATTAAACCAAACTGATCGAACTTTATTTATATATATTATAAATTTTATAGTAATTAATTCTAATTTTTATATAAAAAAATAAATATACTTTATAATAATTAGTTTTGTTATATGATAGTTGGAAAAATATGAACTATGATAAATTTATTCTAATTTGTGTTAATTAATCTTAATTTTATGGTCATAAATAAAATTTTAATAATTGATTTTAATTTATATTAATTCACAAAATTTCAATTTTAGTTTATGACAATTTATAAAGTTATGATAATTGATTTTAATTTATATTAATTCATAAAGTTTTATTATTGATTTTAATTTTTTTTATAATTAATAAAATATAGTAATAATTATAATTTATTTTAATTAATAAATTAATTACAAAACTGATTAAACTGAATCGAACCAAAATAAATTATTTCACTTCGGTTCATTATATATTTTGATTTATTTTTTTATGTATATGTATCATTTTAATTTTAAATCGAACTTAATCGATTCACCGTAAATGATAATATTAATCAAATTACTCATTAACAGGTTTTTTTTTAAAATCTAAATTAATAAATATCCGAAATATTGTGTTTTATAATTTGGCTTAAACTTTTTTTTAAAAAATAAAATTATTTGAATAAATAATTGACCCTAAACTTGCTTCCCCAATTATAAAACCCGTGCTGGAACTGCAAACTACATCTTTTTTCACCTTCTTACAAGATACGTGTCATCTTTCTATTAGCTCCGATCACCTCCAACCGTGACTTCCCATTAATATAATCGGCAGAACGCGCGCGGTTTGCAGTTACTACTTGCTACTCTCACCTTCTTTTCTTCTATTATCTTCCCCCTCTATCTCTCTCTATCTCCCTTTGATGTATCTCTTTAACCACAACTTTCTCTTTCTCTCCATTAGAGCTTTTCTTCGACGATGATGAAAGAAAAATGAAAAAGAGTGAAACTTGTCCACAACCCACTCAAATATCTCGACACCCAGTTTCTGTTTTCAAATATAGTTTTCATCTTTTTTCCGGTTTCATGGATTTAAAGTTGCAAATGGATGTCTGTCAAACATAAAGCCGACAGGAGATGGGGAAGAATGGAGGTGGTTGGTTTTCATCTGTGAAAAAAGTTTTCAAGTCTTCTTCTAATAATGCACCAAAAAAGGTATATTATTTTTTCATTCTTTTTAGTTTTTTGGGTTACCAAGTAATTAGAGTATTGCTTTAGTAATAAGCAATGTTCATTCATTCTCATTTCATTCAAGGTGCACCCAATAATCAACCTTTTTTGTTTACTAACTATAATATTAAGGTTTCAACTTCAACATTCAATCAATTTCTCTAACAAATAGAAAAAAAAAAATTATGAAAATTTTCAAGTTTACATTTTTAACTTGGTATGTTTTTTGAAAATTAATAATGGGTATGGGTCTATAGTTTAGGGCTTAATGAGTTGTATAAAGCTGAACTTGATTCAATTCAGATATTTATAACGGGAAATTTATATGGTAGCTATATAGCTGGGTGAGTCAATTTGATCCCTTCTTTGATTTTTTTCCTAATTGTTTTCAACTGAAAGAAGAATTCATACAGTAGCAGATCCAGGTCTTTGTAAAAATTCTTTAGAATTTTTATACTAGACTTTCAATATTCTTTATGGAAGCAAATATTAAAAAAATGTATAAATTAATTTACATACTATTATATATATTTTAAAAAATTGTGGAGTGCAATTTGCCTACCATTGAACAAATGTGGCTCTACTGATTTCATGTGTTCATAATTAAGAGGGCTTCTGTGTTGGTGCAGGTGTACTATAGAATTGGCCCATAATTAATCATTTCTCCCTATTTTAGATTGTAATTACAAGGATATACATATCTATGATAAGTTGATAGGGCCACATTAAGGACGAGCTGGCTATCCATTTACTGTATTAATTAGGACCATGAATATAAAGGAGCATATATATACATGGTCCCCCAGTCAACATGGCCCTGAAACCTTATGACATCTTATTATCATGACACCAATGCTATCACATCGTCTATCTTGATCAACACATGTGATTCACTTTTTAGATCCTTATCATGCCCAAAATTTCTGCCTTTTGTTCATTTCTTTGCTTTTTTTCTGTTACAACAGAAGGCAATCATTTATTGATAATTGATTGTTATTTGGTAACATGTCATTAATGTCTATTATAGTGGTCTTAAGTTTGTCATACTAAATAGGGTAACGGCAGAGTTGAACGTTGGTTTCTTAATTAATGATTTGAAATATTACCATGGGATGCTGTCTTATAGTAATGACATGGAATTAATGAAAAAATAATTTCAGAAAGATGATGCAGATCAGAAATGGCAACATGAGGCACCAGAGGTTGTATCATTTGAACATTTTCCAGCAGAAAGCTCACCGGATGCAACAAATGAAGAAAGGAGCACAGTATCTTTACCGGTTACTGAAGATAGAAATCATGCAATTGCAGTTGCAATGGCAACAGCCGCAGCAGCAGAAGCTGCAGTCGCAGCAGCACAAGCAGCAGCTAAAGTTGTTCGATTGGCCGGATATGGCCGTCACTCTAAGGAAGAAAGAGCTGCTACCCTTATACAGTCATACTACAGGGGCTACCTTGTAACTCTCTTTTTCCTCTTTCTGTCGTAAATACATACATACAGCATACACACGCACATGTACTTGTTGATTGTTTTTTATTGATGTCGCTTGAAATTTTGGGTATCTGATCTTTCTACCCGTGCAATCTGATTGGATAATTTCTAAGGTCTGTTGGAAGCAAAGGGTAGAGGTCGCTTTCAGTAGTTAGTGCTCCCATTGCTCAGTTTGCCGTGCCATCCAGGCTATTAACTACAAAAGATGCCTTTGCACTAAGTTGTAGTGTTTCTAGAGAATTAGAGTAATGGAACATGTCCCAGTACTTTTTGTCCCAACTAGCCTAAAATATTTGTACTATATCTATCCATCCACTTGTTTTATCCAATTTAGATTAAAATAAGCATTTTATACTAATTGAAACAAAAAATATTGGGACACGTAGCATATTTCTCAGAAAATTATTGTTGCATTGACCTCAAAGAAATTATGTCAAAAATTTTGTTTTTATTCATTTAAAGAGATGTCTGTCAAATTAACCTAATAGAGTTCATTATTTTGGGTGTAATATGAATTAATTGACATGTTGAAGCTACTTAAGATGTGGACTTGATTGGAATATTTTATAGGCAAGACGAGCCTTGCGTGCGCTGAAGGGACTGGTGAGGCTACAAGCACTTGTGAGAGGGCATAATGTGAGGAAGCAAGCACAGATGACAATGAAGTGTATGCAAGCACTAGTACGCGTGCAGGCAAGAGTGAGATCCCGCAGACTTCAGCTGGCTCATGAGAAGCTTCAAAAGAAATTTGAAGAAGAAGACGAAGAAGACGAAGAAGAAGAAGAAGAAGCACCAAGAAAATCCATGCATGAAAGAATTAATCTAAGGAGCCCATTAAGAAGATATGGAATTGATGGTAACTGGGATAACAGGCATCAAGGTTCAGACAAAATCAAGGAAAGCGCTTCAAGGAAACATGATGCTGTGATGAAGAGGGAGAGAGCCCTTGCCTATGCTTATGCTTATCAGGTTAGTGAGCTACATATATACAAATTTTCTAGAGCAAAGTTCTGACCTTTTATTAAAAATAATTGGGTTTGATTAATTTGTATTAATTGTTAATATCAACAACGTAAGGAACAAGAATCAAATAGAAAAGAGAGAGGATATAACTACTATGAAAATGAAGAGGAGAAAGCACAATGGGGATGGAATTGGCTAGAGAGGTGGATGTCAACGCAACCTTACCACGCATCATATGCACCACTGACCACCGCCACCACAACCACCACTGATGACATGTCTGAAAAAACAGTAGAGATGGATGTGGTGACACCACCACAAGGCATGGTTAACATCAACAAAAGAATACTGGACACTGGCTCATATCAGACCAAACATCAAAGACAATCAAGCTTTAGTAACAGCCACTTCCCTAGCTACATGGCCCCAACTCAATCGGCTAAGGCCAAGGTACGTAGTCAGGTACCAGCAGTGAAGCAGCGTAGTGGGCCATTTGTGGCCCAGTGGAACTCATCCACATCCATTAGGAAAGGGTCAGTAGTTGGCTCAGGCTGTGATTCATCAAGTTCAGGTGGAGGAACAGTGTCTTACCAGCATCTGGCCCCAAGGAGTCCTAGCCCTAAGGGTAATGGAATGAGACTCCAGTCTAGAAGGATTGCTGGGTATAGCCCAGATTCTTATGGTGCTGAAGATTGGAGGTTGCCTCCCATTGATGGCCATGGTTGGAGGAATGAGTGATTTCAAGGGTTTTTTTTTCCGCCCCCTCTCTTAATATATATGTTTACACATAATTTATTATTGTTGATTGAGGGTTGCCATTTGTGATGTTGTTGTAATTTACTAGCCCCTTGAGGGTTGGCAAGTACTGAACTATCTACGTGAGTTAATATGCTCTTGAATGTTATTGATTAATTTTGTTCTTCTGCTGCCGCTCCATTCATGGTTCTTTTCTGCTGGATCCTTCAGAGTGGAGAGGCAAAACAAAACAACTATATAAATTATTAATTTTTTTGGTTCAACTATTCACAAAACTAGATTTACATTGGAATATGTCTTTACAGCGTTGTCTTCCAAATTTTAAAAGTATTAATTTCATATTATGATATTATAATGTTTATAATAAATATATTTAAAAATATATGCATGTGAAAAACTATATTATTCAATTATTAAAATTAATTTTAATTGAAATAAAAAGTTATTTTAAAATTTAAATTAAATTCTTTTCTGTTGTGATAGGGGGGATAGCGTCGGTTATAGTGATAAGATTTTGAACTTCTTTCTTCTTCTTTTATTTACACTAAAGGAAAAATCATATTTGATCCATAAACTCAATAAATTTTAATTTTTGTCCAATTACATATTTTAATTGAAAATTTATTAAGTTTTCTGGAATTGATTTTAATTTTTTAATTATTAAATTTATACTATTGTAACTATAAATTTTGAACTAAGTTTCTATTTATCTATTTAGCATAATAATTCAGAGAATTATTTAAATAATTTTATTTAATTTCTATCTTTTCCTTAATAATGTGTTCTTGATATCTAATTAATAATATTTAATTAAATATTATATTAAATATAAATTCATAGTAGATATATTAATTGAATTAGTTTTAATTGATAAAAAAGTAAAATTTTTAATACATTAGTATTTCTATAAAATTTAGAAATCATATAATTTTTTTTATATAATTTTATATATTATAATAGTATTTCATGAGTTTAAAAATTATACTATTTATTTCTGTAATTTGATATAATATAATAGTAAAAGATATTTTTTTTTTGTAAAAATATTAATACAATAAATTAAATTTGTAAAAAATACTAATATAATATACTAAAATTATAAAAAATATATATATAATTTTCTAATATTAAGCGGATAGTATGCCAAATTAGATAAATAAATAAAGGGTAATTTTGTCAAAGAAAAACTAAGCCTGTTGTGCGTCTGTGAGCCACACCTGGCCTCGTGCCATGTCAGAGTCCCAGATGCTTACGTGGTTTAAGGCCCTGGCTCCCAGCAGCAGTTGATTGCCTTTAAAATACTTGAGGTTGAGGATCAAATTTTGGCTTTCGCGCTTTTTCTGGATCTGTCTCATCCTCTCTTTTTCTCTCTAAATAGTAAAAATCATTCAATCAAACAGCTGTTGATCATCCCTTTTCCACACAAAGTCCATCTCTTTATCAGATTTTTCTTGCTCTTTCAACTAGCTTTAGATGATAACTCTCCCCCTTTAATCCACTTAAACCAACTCTCTCTCTCTCTCAAACGTCCACTTAGCTATGGAGTCTCTTGGCATCGCCCCTGGCCTCTCCTCCTGTCAATTGTTTCCAAAATTACCCAACTCCCGTCACTGTTTTGTCCCCATCACTCAAATGGGTTTTGCTTATTCCTGCTCACAATGGCGTAAAAATGGCTTCTTGATGCTTGTAAGGTCTGATAGAGTTGGACAAGATGGGTCCTCTGCTGTTGAAAACGAAAAGGAAGATAAAGGTTTTTTGTTGGGCGCAGAGAGAGATGATTCTGGTTCTGTTATTGGGTTTAACTTGATTTCTCAATCTGGTATTATTCTTTTGGAAATTTTATTGGGATTTTTTTTTTAATTTGTTAACTCTCATTGATTTAATGTTCTTCTTTGTTTGCCTCTATAATTTACTGATATCTCACGATCTTTTTAATGATTGCTATTGATCTTCTTACGTTTTCTATTAATTATACATATGCACGCTGTTCCATGCATCTATATACAATTCTCCGGCCTCTCCCTGCAGCCTCATCAAAACCTCCATGCCGCTCCCCATTCCTTGCTTGATTTTTCTTTATTTGTTTTCATCTGAATAAATTTTGTATATTCTGATTACACTGAGAATTTTTACTTAAGTACAAACATACCATTACAATTAAAAATATTATATTACACTTGCACTCACTCAATATGTACATGAATTTGTGTTGGTATGAGGTGGGCTACCCCACTACCTGCTTTGTTCAGGGCGGATCCCACTCAATGCCATCCCTAATAATACAGTTGAGGCCAGTTGCTGATGTCTTGCTTGGATTTAGTGACAAAACTTTGCTTGCAACCTAGAATGTTCTAAGATTAACCCTACAAAATGATCTCCGTAATCTATAAAATATCATAATTTACACGAGCATAAGTTTTTGTTTTCCGCTTTTCTTCTTTTTGTGTACGAGAGAACTTATTAAGTGAAGACTGATTATGGCTTTTAGCCTGACTTGAGACTGGTTTCAAAAACAGTGCTTAAATATGGTTCATCACTTTTTGATGTTGTAGTTCTCCAACAAGGAAATAAAAATGATTCTACAAGTTGTTTTTCTTGTATTTGGATCTCATACTCCTTGAAATAATATGCTGAATTTATAGTAAATTGCTGGGCTAGTTGATGATAACAAAAATTACTTGTCAGAAGCTTTCAAAGATTTTCCTGTCATGAAAATTGCCTATGCGTTTAACTTTCTTCAAATGCCTCACTATATCTGTATATGGCTCTTTCCAATTGAGAAAGCTAATTAACATTATAATTTCTTATTACTAATGTACTAATAGTACCCTCACCAAATTTGGAAATGCCAGATTGATACACATTGCTATTGTTTTTGGTATTGGGCTTTAGTAATGAATACAAAGTTATCTCGTCATACATAACTATGCAATTCTTTGAGTGTTTGTAGGTTCAATTTTTCTATGGCTGAATTTTGAAACCAATTGTTATGTATTATGGAGGATAATGAAGACTTTGTGCAAGAGCTTGTTGCTAAACTTATCAACTTGATCTACTTGTTGCAAAACTTATCAACTTGATCTACAGGTGATGATGAAGTCATTGAATCTTGTGAAGATATAGCTGCTGATGGAGTAGCAGAAACAGTGGATATTGAAGGCAGGGAGAAATCCCAGACCAGAGTAAAACACAGTGTTGTTTTTGTTACTGCTGAAGCAGCACCATATTCAAAGACAGGTGGATTGGGAGATGTTTGCGGTTCTCTGCCTATAGCGCTGGCTGCACGTGGACATCGGGTGATGGTTGTTTCCCCCAGATACCTGCATGGAAGTCCTCAAGATAAGAATTTGGCCAATGCTTTAGATTTAAACTGTCAGATCAAAGTGTATTGCTTTGTAGGGGAACAAGGAGTTGGTTTTTTCCATGAGTATAGGGAAGGTGTCGATTGGGTAAGATTTTTGGCTTTTTATCATTTACAAATTTGCAGGGCCTTTCCTTTATAGCGTAAAATTGAAGTAGCTTCTTTTGAAAAATATATAAGAAATAGTTGAATTTTTACATTTAGCACTTATTTGTTTTCAAGTATCATCACCAGATAAGCAAATATTTGCAATGAACGTGAGATTTATATGTTATGTTTTAGGTTTTTGTAGACCATCCTTCATACCATCGCCCTGGAAACCCATATGGTGATAGTCATGGTGCTTTTGGTGATAATCAGGTAGTTTTCTTTTATTTCTTGATGCAGGACTGTTATTTGCCATGTAATAGGCTTTGGTTCAAGATAATGACAGGCATTCCTCGCATTTGGTTTTACAGTTTCGATTCACTGTACTTTGCCATGCAGCATGTGAAGCTCCATTAGTGCTTCCACTTGGAGGATACACCTATGGGGAAAAATGTCTCTTTCTTGCTAACGACTGGCATGCTGGCCTAGTCCCTGTGTAAGTATTCTCTTGATTGTTATACATCATGATCTAGTCTTGGTGATTATTTCTGCCATAACTCTTGTTATTGTTGGAATTGTTTTTGATGTATATGACAGGTAGTGTTTGGTAAAGTCCTTAATGTCCATTGGTTTCTTGTTTTGCTCTGTTTCAGACTCTTGGCTGCCAAATATCGTCCATATGGAGTTTATAAGGATGCTCGAAGTGTGCTTGTGATTCATAATCTTGCGCATCAGGTAGGTGCCTATTTGATTTTAACTTTAATTAATGACGTCTAACTTTCTCCCTCCTTGGTCTTGCAATCTTCAAATCATATAAAATGAAGCTCTACATAATTAAGGCGTGTTTTGGTATCCTAATTGAAAAATTCCGTTTGTTTTATGGAAAGGGAGTGGAACCTGCAATTACATACAAAAATTTTGGACTGCCTTCAGAGTGGTATGGAGCACTGGAATGGGTGTTTCCAACATGGGCAAGGACTCATGCACTTGACACAGGAGAAGCTGTAAATGTACTAAAGGGTGCGATTGTGACAGCTGACCGAATACTCACAGTTAGCAAGGTCATTACATATCATGTGCCTTCTTTGAGTTGTTTTATTGACTAAAGATAGCATCCCATGCTGATCATGACTTTAATTTTCTACACTTGATTGTCCCAAAATTGGGAATCTCTGTTTGGTTAGCATTCCTTTCCAACATATTAAAAAAATTGGAAACAATGAGGTCATTTTTAAAGGTGGCTTTTCTTCTTTTTTTTCAACAGGTTTTCAATATATTATCGTCCTAACATTTTTAATATCATTTGCAGGGCTATTCTTGGGAAATAACAACTGTTGAAGGTGGATATGGACTGGATGAGCTGTTATCTGGTAGGAGGACTGTGTTGAATGGTATGTGCTTCAACTTCATATCCAGGACTGCTGTTCTGTTAACAATGGCACTGTTGGATGGTAGTGCAAATTTTTGTACTCGGTAATATCATTTTGATGCTTGTATTAATACATTGTTTTTGTAGGAATCACAAATGGCATTGATGTTTCTGAATGGGACCCATCGATAGATGAGCATATCCCTTTCCATTACTCTGTTGATGATCTCTTGGGAAAGGTTGATAAATCTTAATTTTTTTACTATAACAAATTTTCTTTTGAAGCATTATTCCCTGAGCCATTTCTTTGTAAATTTCAGGTTCAATGTAAGAATGCTTTGCAGAAAGAATTGGGTCTTCCTATCAGACCTGATTGTCCGTTGGTAAGATTTGATTCCTTTTACATCCATTCTGCCATAAATAAAAGCTCCTTTCTGTTAGTTGATTGAAGTTGAAATTTGTAGATTGGATTCATTGGGAGACTGGACTATCAGAAAGGCATTGACCTGATTCGTTGGGCAGTTCCTGAGCTGATGGAAGATGATATTCAATTTGTGAGTTTTTCTATTCATTCATTTTTTTCATCCCTTAGACACTGCCGTAGGCACTTTAAATCACTTTACCGGTTGCTTTTCCATTCCTTCTTGGTGTACATTTCAAAGCCATATGATATATTTAGACATGCACTTCAATTTTGAGAATGAAAATGCCTAATCAATTTGTCTCTGTTCATAATCTATTGTTGAGATTTGAATACTTGAGGAAGTTTCACTAGAAATTGCATATGGATGTGTTGTGTGATCATTATCTGTTGTAGCTTAACATTTGGCCTTTTCACACTTCGACAGGATTAATAGTTGCCATTTTCCTCCAGACAACTAACATTGTACGGCATGTTTACAGGTTATGCTGGGGTCTGGAGATCCACTGTATGAAGACTGGATGAGATCAGCAGAGTCAACATACAGAGACAAATTTCGAGGTTGGGTAGGATTTAATGTCCCGATTTCTCATCAGATAACTGCAGGGTAATCCAAAATTTCCAATCATGTTTATGCAGTATTAAATATATGAATGAGGGTGCTCAAAGCTCATTCAATAATGCTGATTGAAGTTTTGAAATGAACAGATGTGACATATTATTAATGCCCTCAAGATTTGAGCCATGTGGGCTAAATCAATTGTATGCGATGAGATATGGAACCGTTCCAGTGGTTCACAGCACTGGAGGACTTAGAGTGAGTGAAATTTTCAAGAAATTGGAATTGTTCTTTGTGCAAGATGTAGGCATAAATGACACTCTTGTTCTGTATATATCAGGATACAGTACAGACTTTTAATCCATACGCTCAAGGAGGGATTGGTGAAGGCACAGGGTATGTAATTTTCCTTAACTATATGATTCATCTCGAAAACCACCTAATTGCTAAACATAGTAGACAGAATTGGTGGTGCCTTTTCACCACCTGAAATAAGTAGAATAAAATAAATCTAAAATTTAATCCTGCAAGTGATATTGTACTTGCTTGCATCAATTCGGAGAATTCTGAAGGGTAACATATTGATGTTTAAATCTGCAGTCAGGAACAATCACTCTCTACATCCTATTAGTTTTTTGAAGGTTTTCAACATAAAAATTGTTCAAGTCGCAAGTCAATTTGTTTCTCTCTGTCCAAGTTGTCTTTTTCCTGTCTAAACTGTAATATGTACTTTGGACATCTAAATAGTACTGTTTTGGATCCTTGGCCATTAAGACAACTCAAAACGTTAACAAACTAAATTTTAGACCCAAAAGTCTGCAACCAGCCCATTCCCAGTTAAACTGTAAAGTTATAAAATATCTCTGAATGGTAATAGAAATTCTAAACCAGTAGCTAATTATTTGGGTAAGTCATGCTATCAGGATTCTCAAAAAATTGGAAAGTACTCTTTAGTCTTTGGCATCCTAAATACTTGTTCTATGAATTTAGATCACGACTCTAAGTTTGACAAGTCCTCAATCTTGTTTTCTTGTGAACTCTGTATTGTGTGCTTATTGCTAATCTAAGACATGAATGTCCATTTTCCCTGGAAAAAAAAAAGAGTTTACCTAAGTTTGTTATCTGTGATAACTTCGAATTGTTAAGTTTTAACTATTCAAACAATTAATATGATGGGAAAAAATTGTATTTTTCCGCTAATAACAGAGTTCTGGCCAAAATTTTTCCAGATTTTTTTCCTTAATGTGAAGGTAGGTAAGTCTTTCTTTTCTGGAAAGGTATATTCCATAAAATCCTTGTTATGGTAATGTTGTGAAATGTTTGACAGGTGGACTTTTTCTCCGCTATCAAAAGAGTCTATGCTGGCAGTAAGTCAATTGTATCATTCATGTGCACATTCTCTCTGTTTGAGTTTTTCTTTGTGCTTGAAAATGTTTAATTATTCAATGCAAAAAACAGTTTTAATTGTTTATTGATATTCCTAATTTATATGACACAGTAATCATTCTTTCGTTCAAAAATCCATTACAGAATCTGTTTGGTTAAAGGTTCAAGAGTTTCCTGTTATTAAAATCCCTGTGATGAAGAGCAATTTCTCATCTTAATATGCTTGGTCAATGCCTGGACATGCCACAGAATAAGAATCTCAGTTAAATTCAGATTTTAAGTGAATTTTCTATGAAAATGATATAATTTGCTCAAACCTTACAAACTCTTCGATGTATCATGTACGTTCTTCTAGGATCATATCTAAAGCTTAACTTATACTACCATTTACCCTCCATTTAGATAGTGCTTTACCTTGACTGTTCTTTGGCAGTGAAACTGAACGTTGGTCTTACTTTAGATTAGGGATTTTCATCTTGTTTTTGTTGTTTTATGTTATCTAAACCATTGCCTGGATTATTTTTGGTAGGCATTAAGACTTGCAGTGAAGACATACAGAGATCATAAATCATCTTGGGTGGGAATAATGAAGAGAGGTATGGAGAAGGACTACACTTGGGAAAATGCAGCAATTCAATATGAGCAGGTCTTTGAATGGGCCTTTGTTGATCCACCATATGTTAGCTAGAAGGTTCTTATAATTAAACAGAAAGAAGGTAGAAACAGAAAACTACTAGAAGGAAAGAGGAATCACCAGTATGTAATGTTGGAGAAGAAGCTGTGTGCCAACATAACAACTAGGACCACCAGAAGCCAATTTTTATTATTTTTTTTTTCACCACCTGCTATGTGGGTTTTGAGTATTTAATTTAGATCATTCTTCTCGTTGAGCAATTATAATATAGGCTGCATCATTTGCCCCACATTGACAATTATTTTACCTTCTAATTCTATTCTACACAGCTAAATAGCTGAGATGTATACTCTGATGAGAACAAGGACCATAAACATGTAGATTTGTTAAATTAAATTTTTGCCTATTCCCAAAGAGATTTGGGGAATAATAATCTTTTGATATATGCACCACCAAAAGAATTATTAGATAGTATTAATGATATCTCTCTCTTTCATCAAGTGGGTTTCACTTTCACCATGTAACTTAGCATAGTATGCCGATCAATATTTTTATTTGTGAGAATTGTAAGAGTATTCGGGTTCAAATTTTTTTATTATTTACTAATATTAGTAGAAATTTAACATATTTGTACTATTTATTAAAGAATGAGCGTCTCCTATTGTTAGTCAAATATCTATTGTACCTCATAATGAAAAAAAAAAAAAAAAAACTTGTCAGGGTATAGATTTTGTCAAATTTTAGGGATGGCAAGAAGATGAGTTATATTAGATCCTTTTAGTTTGTGACCCCAACGTGGTAAAACTCTAGTTGATTCTATCTTGAATTTTAACCTATGTTTGTTTGAAGCATTTGGGAGGAACAGACAAAGAAAGAAATTTGATTATCAACTCTTTAGTTTGGATCAAGTGGAAAATTAGTCAAATTACCTTACTAGAAACTTTTGTATTATTAATATAAATTCTATTTAATATTGTGTTTGGAAAAATTGGTTTTTGAAAAAAAAATATTTTTTTAAATTTGAAAACTTTTTTTTAAAAGAACTGAATAGAAATATATATTTTTATGTGCATTTATATAAATTTCTGAAGAAATTCTAATGATAATTATTTTCTATTATTATATTTATTGGTGAAAAATAAAATAAAATTTTTTAATAATTACTTTTTAAGATCTACAAGCAACTGAACTACCGCTAATTCCCTGTAAAAAGAAAAAGTTTGATAACATAATTTTGTTATAATTGAATAATTTCCATTCATATCTCTTATAAGAGAAATTTTTAGATAAATTGAATTTACCGCGTTGTTTATAAATCAATCTAATAACATACATTTAATTATCTTCTTTTATTTTTATATCTATCAATAAAAATAAAATAATTAAATACAAATTATTATACAATCTAATAAATTTGGTCTATCTAATAATTTATCCTCTTATCAAAACAATGTGGGACTTCATCACAGAAATGACAAATCAATTTGACTTATCTCCCATGCAATTAGATACATTATACCTGCTATCTCATTCATAAATTAAGCTATTCATTCATTGATATGTTACTATTATTATTAATTAAAATAAATACAATATAAATATATATTATTTAATAATTAGTATAGTATATAAATGACACAGTAAATATAGTCTATTCAATAATTTTTCCAATTGGACTCTCGTCTGCCACGCAGCTATTCAGTTCAGTTAGTTATACATATTGATGGCACATCCGTAATTACAAGTTCAAACGAGGGGTTAATCTATAGGTTTAGCCGTTATTCTGTTTTCTTTTCTTCTACCTGTCTTGCCTGTACACCGAACCCTATAGAGAGAAAGAAAAACAATGAAAGTATTCAAAGAAAGGGAAGCCCACAAACAACTGAGAAACCAAATTTTCTTTGGGAGGAAAATCAATCAAATTCATCATTAAAAGGAGGAAAATTTTTTCTTTTCTGAGTTTTTTTTTTCTCAGATTTGCAATGCCAAATTTCTGTTTCTCCAATTCAATTTCGAATCCCATCTTCTATCCCAAATTTAGATTGCCTTTGATTTCTTCTTAAGGGAAAGAAGATAGAAAGGGAGAGTAGAAACTACTTGTTTTTGTTAATAAAACCCATCAAATGATTTCGAATCCAGATCTCATCCTCTATGCATGCGTTGCGAAAGGACCCACAGTTCTTGCGGAGTTTTCTTCATCAAAAGCGCCAGGAATCGAAGAAATCGGCAAACGATGCATAGAGAAAACCCCACCTCACCACTCCATCTTCTCCCACACCATTCGTCAAAAGACTTACACCTTCTTAATCCATGAGCTTTTCGCCTACTTTGTCATCTTCGATGAAGAGCTTGACAAATCTGAATCCTTCTGGTTTTTAGACCGGGTAAAGATCGCTTTCGAGGAGTTAATAGCGTCAAATTCAATCAAAGATTTCGATAGTCTCACTTACCTTTGTTTTCAAAGCATCTTCTATCCTACTATGCGCGAGATACTCGCATTGGATGCAGACTTGGTTAATTCTTTCATCGAAGTACCGAAGGAGATTGGGACTCCTAGCTTGGATTCATCAAGAGGCATTGGGACGATAGCGAAACCCTTGCTTTCCAAGCCTTCAAAGCTGTTGATGAAGAAAAAGAAGAGACCTTTAGGCTGTGCAGGTGGGGGCTGCGGTGGTGGCAGTGATGGAGGAGGAGAGGGAAATGGGGACCATCATCATAGTAATTTCAAGGATTTCATTGGTGCAGCAGTGGATAATAAGGTAAATCATGTGGGTGAGAATGGGAATCTTATGATGAATAGGGAATATTCAGTTTCAATGCACAAGAATGGTAGTGGGTTTTATTTTGGTGATAGCAAGCAAAAGGCTAAGCAAATATGGAGGAAACATGTTTGGATTGTTTTGATATTGGATTTGATAATTTGTGCTGTTTTATTTGGGATTTGGTTGTGGGTTTGCAGGGGATTTAAGTGCATTGATGGTTGAATTGAATTATATATATATTGTGATTGAAAATATTAGTGTTAATTGGTTCTGGAGTTCTGATTTGGCTTTGGGTTCTATTCTTGTCCTTCCTTGATGAACTCTTTGTACTAGTAGTTTCTGTACAAGAAGCATACCTGATCTCAACATTCATATTTCCTTGTATTGCGATGAACTGTGAATATTTTTATACGAGTTGTGCAGCCTTCTTTATCTGATGTTGTTTCATTGTTTTGTTCTCTGTATTAGCTGCAACATGTTCTCTTCTTTTCCGCTTTTTAAGTTTCTATTCAAGCTACAACGGATTTCTTAATTGCTGCTTTTGATGAATTCTAAACTAGCAAAAAATGTTCGAAATTATTATCAGTGTTTCAAAAATTTGACAGATTTTGAATTTTTTTTAAAAACTGTTTTTTAAAATCTATTACTAAAAAAAATTATTTATTTATTTATTTCTACCCAAAAACAGATTTCAAAATTTTAAAAAATATATTAAAACATAAATTTTTTTTCCAAAAAGATGCGGATCCTAATGCTGCAACTTTTATTACGTTTCCAGTTTGTTGGAATCCTTGTTGCAAAGTGGGGAACCTAGTTGTATGATCTATCGAAAACAGTTTAATATCTGCTAAATTTCCTTCAAGATTAGGTCGAACAAATAGAAGAAGGATTTTCCTATGGGATTTAAATTTGCTTGTTACATGACCCAAGAACCATGCCATGTTCGAGCGAAGACTTGACCATATATTAGAGCTACTAAATTTCAATTAACTACAATGGATTAATGGTACAACCACAGAATCAGTAAATATATGAAAAGAGTTGTGAAATAAGGGATTTTGTCCCTTTGCAACAAATGCTATGACCAATCAGTGCTTCAATTTGAATGAGAGGCCAAATTTTTCAAACCTATCTTCATGTATACATATATCTGAAGTTTGAATTTGAAAATTACTGATTTTTTTGTACTTTGGGTGGATGGCTAACTACACAATGGGGGAAGGAATGATGAATGCCAAAAAAAAAAAAGGGTAAAGATACACGTGCAATTGCAACTCACTCATTGCATTCTAGAGTTGAAACAATCTGCTCAATATTTGACGCACTGATCTGATCCGCAAAATGCACTACTATACATCCTCCACGGTATATATGCTACTCCCAAGCTGGACCGGGCGGAGGAAAAAAAAAAGGAGAAAGAAAATTTGTATCTCACTTGTGAAAGAATAGGCTTTTTTTCTTTCTTTTCTTTTTTTCACCTGCCTGCAATGGCCAACAATTGAAACATTTGAATACATGATACACGGTATTCTTTTACGGCAACGAATCAATGGTGAATTGGGATATATTTTATGCATGGTCACTGCACTTCCATTTGTTAAAAGAAATCTCCATGGAAAATCCTAAGGCCAAATAGAAGTATCTATTTCAAAACTTGATTTTTCTATGCTATTCCAACTCTTAGATCTGCTGCAATTTGAACATTCAAGCTCCTATCACGATGAGAACCATCATACACCAGCTGCCTAACAGCGGGTGTATATAGCAACATGCATTCATGAATTGATTTTTTGAAATGTTGGATGCCGGTGAAAGAGGATGAAACTGAAATTTATGATTCTGTTACTAAATGCAGCATAATGGTACAATTCAAAATCTATATGCAAAATAAATATAGGAATATGACAGAATTCCAGGTCATTCAAACAAAATGAGAGAAACCAAAATACAGTATATGAATTTATACCCGTAAGATGAATAATCTCAAGATTAGAACAATTGTGTCTCTTGAACTGTAGAAAGGGACAAAATGAAAAGGCATCAGTCAGCATATAGACTTAAAAAGAGAGAAAATACAGCAGAAAGGCATTTAAAATGACAAGATAGCAATACATAAGATCTTTTTCTAATACACTCTAAAATGACTCTGAGGACGGAAATATGTTTCCTTTTCTCTAATAAAACAATCAAATCATAAGTATCCTTTTGCAAGTGGGTTTATATTCTGAATTCTTCATAGGATTTAAGCAAATCATCAATCAATTTGGTAAAATTAATGTTATCTTTTGTCACTCAGTATTCCAATATTTATAAACAAAAGGAAAGTGAGGAAGACATAATACAACATCGAAACTCACCAGCTACTATCCATCGAATTATCAGCTCGTAAGACATGTTGAACATTACTAGAAGTGGTAATTACAAATTCTGCAGGCTGCCCATATAGTATTGAAACCTAAAAAATTAAGCAACATAAGACATGGAAGACATATGATTGGCAAGAAAATGGTAGGATTCACTGGACCGAGAAAAACAAGATCAGTACCACTGACTAAAACGTGATCATAATTTTGTATAAAATCTGAGATAGTTACTCAGTTGAAATTTGAAATGATCACCACAATATTAGCTTGAACAGAATCATAAATATCTACTAGCCTCCAACTAGAGTTCAATCTAAAACCATTATTCTTAAGAAGTCAAAACAAGGGAATGCCATTTTTATGTTTTTCCACTGATACCAGAAAAAGTTGCACATGTGGACTGCAAGATACCATATCTTATTATACAAAACTTATCATCAAGTTTGCTGAACAGTTATCCAATAAGAAGTGAACTAGAAGGAATGATATGTTAAGCCAGAAATGGAGAACAGAAGAAAAATAGTTAAGAAGTCAAAACAAGGGAATGCCATTTTTATGTTTTTCCACTGATACCAGAAAAAGTTGCACATGTGGACTGCAAGATACCATATCTTATTATACAAAACTTATCACCAAGTTTGCTGAACAGTTATCCAATAACAAGTGAACTAGAAGGAATGATATGTTAAGCCAGAAATGGAGAACAGAAGAAAAATAGAAATTTTACTGCTTATGAGTCACACTACCCCCCTTATCTTTCTCCCACCACCACCACCACCACCACTTAATGGAGGAACCTATGACCTCCACTGTTTTCAAATACAGAAGGTAAATGAGTTAAAGGGAAAGAAGTTCTGATACTTTCATTTTGTTTTTCCTGATCCAAACATTTCTTTGATTGAAAAAATCCAGAAGTATGCTTAGCTTTATTTATCCTTCAAACAGTTGCCTCTTCCTAACCAGATCCACCCTTATCCCCATCCCCCCTCCTACTCTACCAAACAAGGGAACATAACCACCTTAACTTACCTTCCTCTTCTGTTTAAAACTTCCAGATGGTAAATGCTATGCTTAGAAGAAATAAAACTATATAACAAGGAACTTTAGTCGCACAACCACCACCATCAGAGAATGACGGTTTCAGTTAAATGAAGTTTTCAGAGTCAAAGTAAATTGTTATACCAAGTAATGTACAAATTATCTTAATTCAATAAAATATTTAATAGGAAATTGTTAATAAGCAAAAATATTGAATAGGGACATTCTAGACAATTGACTAGTTAACCACTTTGTTTGGGAAAAACTAAAAAGAAAAGAAAGCCTATCAACTTAGGACGAAGTAAATAAACAAACAAAAACAAGACAAACTCAAACTTCAAAAACTTTCTCTAAACACACAAAGAATCCTAATATTTAAGATTGTCAAGTCATGCACACAGCCATCACAGAGAATAAGCAAGCAAGGAATCTTACACTTGTGCTCAGGGAAAACTTCTCACCAACTACAACACCACTTGATCCGCTACATTTTATACTATAACCTTCTCTCTTAATAGCCAAAGTGGCTGGCTCCCATATACCAACGTATCCAGTCTGTAACATAAGAGGGCACATTTAACAGAATCAAATGTCAACTGATTTATGGTAAGAACAACATGATGAAATAGACAATGAGGAGAAAAATATAATCATACCACAGGCTTATATCTCCAATATAGCAACATAATGAAATAGAGAATGAGAAGACAAATATATAATCATACTACAGCCTTTTATCTCCAACAAGAAGTCATACCGATAAGGATACTCTATATGAAGCATGACCACTATAAAGAGTTCTTTCAATATGGCTCTGCATTTCAGGATCTGTGAACAAAGAAAAAGAGGAAATTCATGACATCTTCCTAGCAAGTGAACAATTAGACGGGAAGAATAAACTAAGGAACCAACAGAGTATGGAAAATGTAAAGAGGTAAAATTCCTTAAAGTGTGAGAAAGAGAGCAATATGTGGCTTATGACTACCTCATAATCAGCTTAGTGTTGCCAATTTTATGTAATTTGCTTAATGGCAGATAATATAAAAAACTTTTGCTACTAATTACTATAATATTGAAGAAAACAGGTGATGAAGCACAAAGAATAAAATATCCTTTTTGGTGTTCATATAAACCACTTCAAGCTTATCAACCATGTGTCAGAAAGCAGAGAGGTCAGGGAGGGGGAGGATATTATAAATGATATGAAGACGTTAAACGTAAAAAAAAAAAATACAAGAATAGCAACTTGAAGAAGTTGCTGCTTTTAATATACTCTAAATTTACCAAATACTGAAAGCAAATAATCGTTTCGTGATTAAAACAGAAATGAAACCAGCTTCACTCTAACCACACGGAAGTCAATTACTAACCACAAACAATCTTTCTTTGCTCATTTGCAAACACCTTGACAAGCTCTCCCTGGAGAATTTAGTAAAAGGAAGGAAACCCAAAAAAACAATTAGCCAGATTACTCATATTATAACTTAAACTAAGTAGCTACAAGAAAAATCCTTCACTTGATTCAACATTTCTATGCACAACAAAACATACTCATCAATGGGCATGTATGGAGAGTCTATTTCAATGGGCATGTCTATACTAATTATCCGTATGGCCAAAAACAGCGGGTCTATTATCATGCAGGGTATATGACACTATAATGTTGAAATAGCAGAAGATCAACTTAGTATGACACAGTGCAATTACATTAAATAGCTTAGCCTTACATAAGCAAGGTAGAAGTGAGTATTGAATGAGGTAAATGATTCTGCTATTGAAGAAAAAGGATGGAGAAAGAGAAATAAGAAATAGAAAAGATGGGTAGCAGCTACCCTTCTCTGAATCTTAGACCTCTTTAAGCACCTTAAGCTTAGGAGTTGAGACAATTTTCACATGAGTACATAAGCAAACAGCAGATATTGAAAGAAAGACAACCAACAAATGCAGTTTGAAGGCACAGATTGGATACATTAGAAGGAAAGTAGAACAAAAATACTTGACAAGTAAAAGAAACTAAAAATCGAAGAGCAAATAAATTGCAAATTCAAAGAGCACAGGATGTAAAATTCTTACCTATCAGCTCCAGCAATGGCAGAAGTGATAAAGAGAGATGAGGGAGATGGTTGGATGTAAGATGGGAAAAAGGAAAAGGGGGAAAAAAAAAGGCTTTCTCATTGGCATGCTGTAATTTTCTTAAATCATCAAGGGCAATTTTGGCTCAAAAATATCAAAATCTGCAGCCCATTTGTTCGCAAAAAGGAAGTTTCGAAAGAGCATCGGAATATGCTTTTTCAAAAAATGAGTTTGAATGGACCGACTCAGTTTTGACTATTTACCAAACACACAAAGCACATGCTTTTTCCTCTCCAGAATGCAATTTTGGTTCATACAAGATATTGCTGAGTAATCATCAGATTTTAACCGTAACCCCATTAGGCACATCTCAACGTCTCATGCAAGTATCTGAAGGTGGAAAGTGCAATTCACTGGTCATGTGTATGCATTGCAGATTTCATTTGACATAAAAAAAAATCATTATCTTCTAATGCAAATTCAGACCACCCCCAAAAAAAAAGAGAGAGAGAGAGAAGAAGGCATGTGCCACACACACACAAAAGTTCTCACCAAAATGGTAAAGTAGGGACTACATCGAAGGCTTCCCTTTGTCACAAGCGATGTAGCACGGACACGGAAAAACGAAGTTTCTAAAAAATACAGGACACGTGGAGAAAACATGTAAATATTAAACTTATAAGGGCAAATTAATAAATAACTAAATTCAAAAATATAATTGCAAATTATTTTTATATAAAATTAAACAAAAATGACATTTAATTCAAATATATTGAGTAATAATTGGTGTCACACCAAGATTTTAGGTTTTTTTGAAGGAAAATACGCAATTTTTAACTTAAATAAATGTATTTCTAATTTTTAGATAATTACAAAATACACCTAGGACGTTTCGTGTTGGTGTAAAAAACGTGTCACTATTGGAAATGCGACACGCTATGCAATTGAAGTGTTCATGCTTCATAGGTCACAAGAATGGAGAAGGCACAAAAGATCTTATACCAACTAGACAACTATTGCAAAGCCATAGCTGAGATCTTATACCATGCGCTTCCCGTCATCCAGAGGCTGGACTTCTATAGCAAGATATGTATTAACATCGTCAGCAGTCACGAGGTAATTTGGTTGCTTTGCTCCTGTAATCAGATTACTATTTTCTCAAGAAACAGTTTTCAGGTATAGGAAACTGATAAGCCAAAACAATGAGAAAATGCAAAATTCATTGTCAGAGATTACCATCAATATATTCAACAGATCCATCTTCCAAATGGCGCACCCACTGATGCAACAGAAAGTAAAAAAAAAATATGAATAACATTCATTATATGGGAATGCGCACAGATATATTGTTGAAGACACATCCCACTAACTATTACCAAAAATGTTGATGGACGAAACCCAAGAAGTGATCCAGAAACTATACCTCAAAATTACAACTGGTTGTTCCATTGATAGAGTATCCACCTGCCTGAAGTTCTCGTCCAGGAAATGCTTCACCTGAAATTTGGAGGTCTTCAATTGCCGGCAACGGATCATCATCTGCAGCTGCAAATGCAAAATATCCGGTTCAGATAATCAACAATAGTGCTCAAAATAAAACTGGAACTGAGAAATATGGACCAAAGACAAAGTTTGTCTCACCCTCAGAAAAAGAAGAAGGTTCTTCATGAACAGGAGCTAGGTAAGGTGAATATGAGGAACTAGGATCGTCAAGGTCAGTGGTTCTCCAATTGGTTGAAGATTCTCTCTCATTTTTTTGTCTCTCTGCTTCAGGATCATCCATCTCATTGTTGCTGACAGGTTCACGAAATGTGACTTGTTTGTTGGTAGTTTCTTCACCATACTGTACACTGCGTGTATCAGCCACAATAGCAGCAAACTGTGCTGGTACATCATGCATGGCAGAGTTCCTGGCAAACATCAACAAATTGGATCAAGGCAACAGTGAGAGAGACAGATGCAAATAAAGAATCTAAATTTTCTTGAAAATGGTTAACTACAGAAACTTTAATCTATCCATAGCCTAATCTACCCGGATTCTAGTCCAGCAGCCAATTGAGATCTGTATTATTGCAAACTCTCCAAATTCAGCTTAGCTGAAAGAGATTGCTAATCTTGAATATTTTCATCAAAATCATGGAGTACAACAATGTTAGTACCAACAGCTCACAGGGGAACTTTCCCATGCAAACATGAAAGTATCTAAGTCATATATTGTTTTCTGCTTCAGCAACAACCTATGTTGCATTGCAACCCATTCACAACTGTCAAAATGCTTAATCTCTCTTAATCTCTGCATGTGTGTTTTTAGGGGGAAGAAGGGAGCTTCCAGGAAACAACAGACTTGCCTATTGTTCTGCAGGTACAACAGAGAACCAAAATTTCAACACAGATTAAGCAACTTAAAAATACGACATAATTGATCGCCTTACTGTATCCATACCCAAACTACATCACTTGCAGCTTAAACAGAGATGACTAGAAAACCTTGTACATGTTCTTGCTTTACTAGTGGGCATAGTTGTTAAAGGTGTGCCCGAGGCGCATGACGGACACCTTGAGAGCCCAAAGGCGGGTGCTGTCACTCAAGCGCACACCTTGAGCCTCACTCGAGGAGCTCACCAGGCGCGCCTGAGTGACATTTTTAAATATTTTGAATTTTTTTTGGTTTTTTATTTTGGGTAAATCTGGACCTTTGATCAAAAGTTCTATTAGGCCTAAAAGAGATGATGATGATGATGAAGATAGTATTGATCTTGATAATAATTGACGAATTGTGTTTTTTTTGTTGAAAAAATTGTGTTTTGCTTTGACAATTTATAATTGATAAGTATTATAACTAGTTAAGTATAATATTAGTAAGCTTAAAATCTTTATGTTTTTAGGACGTCAAGTCTTTAGTAAGTCTAGGAGTCTTGTGTGTTTAGGATTTCAAACCTTAATTAAGTTTTTTTTTTCCCTTTGTGTATGTGTGTGTTATTTTTTATGACTTACGTATTTTTAGTTTTAATAGTTATAATATTATATCACCTTACTAGTAGTATAATAATAAATTTATTATTTTTTATTTTTGCGCCTCATGTCACCCAGGCGTGTGCCTGTTCCTAGGCTCCAGGATCCCTTAACGCCTTAGTACGCCTTGCGCCTTTAATATCTATGCTGGTGGGTCAAAAATTTTGATAGTGCATACATCCATTATATATATATATATATATATCTGTTGGTGCCACATTTTGATGTAATGCCAGCATATGAATGTTACTAGGTGAAACAACCTATACTTACTAGGAAGTGGACAGCCATTTGTTTAATGTTCCATGACTAGCTACCAATATACCTAGTTGACTGATTTTTTCAGATTTAACTAGCGAGTTTTGCGTGACCCTAGCCTTCTGCTATTTTATAGCCAAGAAAACACATTTTCTTGTTGGGATTGTCGAAACACACATTCACAAGTCAGATTTCAATTTGATAACATGCATGAACACTTTTGTGAAGTTCACATGCTTAAAGTTCCACAAGTTTCCATGTCCTCTCTCCACTAATTAAACCTCTCAACAAATTCTACTAATTGTTCAATGTTGCTCCCTGGAATGAAAACCTGCAACATGTTCCAGCCATATAGCCAATAAGTTATCCTCTTCTTCTCGCAATTATCAATCTCAAATCTTTCTCCATCCACTAGGACTATATCAATTAGCAAACCATAGACCCTATCTATTCTAACTGAAGCATAAATATATCAATTACTTAAGTTCTTATGAGGTGTCCTAGCCCAGGCAGATATACCAAATCTACCCCACATCAACATTATTCTCAAGAGTCCAAGATATAAAATGCCTAACACAAAAACTCCAAGAACATCAACTTCATTTATCTGCCAAAGTGCAAGAAAAATCCATAAAGGTTGATTCTCAAGAGTCCTCTAAACAACAAATATCTAGCCAAACATGGATTTTCTAACAATTGCAAAAGCACAAACCCACAACTTGAGCAAAACACCCAACATTTCCTAGAATACTTTCTACAACGCTCTCATAAACCAACATTCTCCAGAAAAGAGAAATTCGGGAAAGGTTAAGCCTACGATGAACCAACTTCTCTTTTTTTATTCTCATTCTCAAAAAACTAGATACTGAACAGCTTACAACAGTTATTAGTTATACTGAAATTTCTTTGCTGGTTGTATAGTGAAAAAAGATAATCTTGACTGAGAAAAGACAAAAAGTTGCAACGGAAGACCGACAAATTTAGGTAAAAAAGAAGGTTGATTATTTCATATTAGATGCAATACAATACCAAGGTTCATTCTTCACAAACTTAGACAACAAACACGCATATATAGACCAGCCAACATAAGAATTTAATGAAAACAGAACCCACCAACAAACGGAGATGGTTGTAATTTGTACATTCAGTTCACAGTAGCAGTCTCCATTTGACCAGGCTCACCTGCTTGCAAGAGGTGAATTCCCCACATTATCAGTTTCCACATTTTTTGCGACAGCACCACCCAAGCCTCTCTGGCGGTGCCTTAACATATCCCAGTCTGTAGTGTGCACATCAGGGGAAGTTGGTATCTTTCCATGGTAAGTTGGCTGTGGCACCAATTCAAACCCATTTTTATTCTGACAATAAAAGAAAAACAGAAATTGAAGAAAATTTTTGTGACATGTAAGAAATAAAAAGATATGAGGACATCAAAATTACCAATGATGCATCAGTAAAATGAGTTGGTGACTGAGAAGAAACATTTGAGTGGTTAACATCTGGACGCCAAGGTGCTAATTGATACTGGGATTCTTTGACCTTTGACTGGAGTCAGAGGAAGAAGGAAAAAAAAAAAAATCAACACATCCACTTGTGATAGAATCAACAAGTAGTATAACAGAAAATTTCAAATATTATAAAACCAGTTAACTTGGCCACCAACTATATATTCAACTTTAAATAGATAAATATTACAGAAAATTTCATATATGCATAGTATACCTCAGTTTGGATGAGCTTTTCCTGGAGATGTCTGAAGAGAACCTGTAGAAGAAGACCTCCACAGTAAAGAACAATGCATATAATTTAGCTGTTATTAATAGAAACATAAAACACAAAGAAAGAATCAATAAAAAAGAAGATGGTGCCAAGCATGCTTCAAATAATCAACAAAACTGAACACATTACTTTACCTCCATGTTACTGTAACAGAAAATCAGCTCACTTAGATCAAGTGCAAGCAAGCATGAGGCTTAACCACAACTTGACTGAAGATATCTTTGCCCTTAAGATCCCACATAAAGCTCAGTCCCAAATAATGGAAAACAATGCAGTTTATGTTCTTCCAAATAAATGTAACTTAATTCCTAATCATTGTCCTCAAGGACAAAGCTAGGGGGGGCTGGCAGGGGCCCAGGCCCCCCCAATGTTGGGGAAAAAAATTATATAGTAGGGTATTATTTATAGAAAGAGTTTGTGATCTCTATTAGAAAAAATTTAAGTTGCCCTCCTATGCAAACAATCCTGGCTTCGTCTCTGATTGTCCTAGTTCGTCTTCAAAAGAAGGACCTCCCAATAATTATTGTTTTTCTTTTAGTTGAAGAAAACCATAAAAGTAACTTATTCCAATAGTACTACTTGGGTATTTATATGACTATTTAGGAAATTTTACTTTTAGTAAAACAAATTTTAGGGTCTTATATCTCTACATGAACTATGAAGCACGGACACTCAAACTGCACAGCGTGTTGCGTTTCCTACATGTTTCCAACTCCAACACTCACCAGACACCGACATGAAACATTTTGGGTGCACTTTGTAATTTTCTAATAATTAGAAATGCATTTCTTTAAGTTAAAAATATGTTTTTCCTTCCGGAAAAACTAAAACTTTTGTGTGACACCAATTATTTGCTCAATATATTTGATTATATGTCATTTTTATTTAATTTTATATAAAAATAATAGCTAGCAATTATATCTCTTGAATTTAATTATTTATAAATTTACCCCTATATTTTGAATATTCACACGTTTCCCCCGCGTGTCCATGTCCTTAACTTTTTTATAAATATCGTTTCCAAGTGTCCGTGTCCATACAATTCAAGCCCATTTTTTTTCCTATTATAAGAAAATCTCTCATCTAGATGTTACCACATACAAACTAACGCCAAACAGATAAGAATTGCGAAGTAAATGACTTCAGACAATAGGTAATATAAAATTAAACAATACACATTCATTTGAACAATAAAAGTTTATATCAACTTGCAAGCTGCAAAACCAGTAGTCAAAAGAGTAAAAACAGTACATGTTATAGTAAAAGATATCCTTCAGAGAAGATTCTGGATTCATAGAAGCTTGCGGCATTTCAGAGACAATTTAAAATATTTTGATACTGACCCTGACATTGCTGACAATTGACTGGGCATCCAGAACTGGTGGCTGCAAAGAATACTCAGAAAGAAGAGGCAGCAGAGATGACACAAATGTTGTTCTTTCCTGTTGTGCAGCCTAGAAAAACCAAAATAAGGACTTAAAAGTTGACTCTGATAATATTAGACAGGGGGAAAGAAGGCCAAGTGTGGGTGGAGGTTAATTATAAAGAGCATACAGAGAGACAATATGCCATTCATGAAATCAAAAAATAGATAAATTTATGATAATCACAACAAAAATTATAAAATAAAATTTACATTAGCTTTTTCAGAAAATAACTAACAAGCGTCAGATGTTGCCTAATAGGAGGTGGCTTCAACATCAATTATAGAAAATATTCAAACAAGCTGAGCAATAAAACAGCAGTATTACTAAGTTCCAATTCAAATAAATGATTGCACTTGGTCAAATCCATTATCAAATATAAATGTAAAAAAACTTAAATGCAATAAAAGATTTTACAAACAGAGAAATCCCTATTTGGATGTAAAATGCATGTAAAAAATAGGAAATTTCACAAATTTCAGTTAAAGTTCTATGACTAAATTTGCATAAAAATTAAACACAAAAGTGAAATAAAGTACGATTTGATATCTAAGAAGAAATAGTATACAAACCTGCAATTCATATGTCAAACGTATATTTTCCTCTATTATGTCTTGTCTATAGGAAAGAGCTTTAGATGCAGCATCAACAAGGTCTTGTTGCTGTTGATCAAAGGCCTAATGGTAGGAAGTCCAATAAAGTTATGTAAAATATTCCCAAAAAATAGGAAGGGAAAAAAGGTGAGAGAATGATGAAACTAGTAATATTCCCCAAAACTTGTAATACAGAAGACAAAGGAGTGCCTACCAGACGCATATAAGCAATGCGCTTTTCCAAAACATATTTTTCATTGCGTCTTTGTGCTTCCTATCAACAAGAATCAAGACATTAGACACTTTGAATTGCATATGTTAATGTGAAAAGACAAGCAAAAAGTATAAAATATTTTGTAAATAACTGATTGTTAGTTATGCTTAATCTACCTTCAAAGAATAGTCAGAAAGTTGTTTCCTCAACTGCAAAATTTCTTCTTCATGATCCCGAATCTTGAGAACAAAATCCTACAAATATGGATCATAAGAATCAAAGCACTTCCACTACACACACATGTATGTAAAGGCCTTTAGAAACAATATGTGAATACCTGCTTCCAAAGAGCACTAGGGTTCTTTGTTTCAGCCATTTGCATTAGCCCATGCCCATATGAATTAAACTGTGAACCATATTCTCCTTCCATTTGATACCTAGGAGAAACAAGCAACGTTGTCTAAAATTATGTGCATCCTTCACTAACTCTATTTTAGTTCATGCAGCTTACCTTCCTTGGGATATAGATGTGGCTGAAGGTGAAGACAACTGAGAGACACCAACAATGTCCATAGGTGCCTGCTCTCCAGGAAAAACCTTCAATGTTCCATTGATCTTGCTGATATCAGAATGGCTTTCTACCCTTCTCTTTACAGTGGAATCCTCATTATTAGGCTTTACTTCTTGGTGGCGAACCAGCATACCAGATGAACCAGCTGTAGAATTTGTTCCCATTCTCTTAACCTTATCTTCCAAATCACCTATGGAGCGAACTGATGGATGAACTTCATAAGGAACATGAGGTTGTTCATTCCATGGATCAACAGCCTGAGATCTCTGGGCCATTGACTCATCAATTTTCTGCTAAATGCCACAGCCAATAAGGTGTACAAATTCCACTTAAGCTATGAAGATTAGAAGTTATTGTACATAGTACTGAGAACTTAGCCGTAAAATATATTAGCAGTGAAATGGGAAAAAAGTTGTAGGACCAAGTAAGAATAAATTTTTTATCATGTTTTACACTGCTATTGAAGCCATAACCAAAAAAAACATCCTATGTCCATACTCACCCAGACCTCACTACCACAAATGCCCCGTGCCTATATGGAGAAAACAAAAAGAAAAAAGGGCAAAGAGCTCCCAGCCAAATGAGGAAAACTAAAATTATTTACCAATTCAATGAAGGTCTACGGGCGTTTAGACCTGAAATATGCTTAACTGTAATGTTAAATCAGAAGGCACTTTGAGCATATATGCTCCTTTGATGTTAAGAAAATTGTCTTGCAATAAGTACATAAAAACCAAGAATGTGTTCAGCTGCAGCATACAACTATATCAATATATTTGATGAAAGGCAGTCAAGAGCTGCTTTAGATTTTTAAGGGAAGTTGTTCAAGTACTTTCTTACAAGGAATTTATGAAGGCTAAGTAATACCATAAATTTTAATTATTATTTTAAATTTTTAAACTATAGCATCACATTTGAACAAGATACCATTTGATCATAAATCCAGTGAAATTATCACCCACTTAATGAATCCATCAATATAAATATATTCGAAATGAAACCATTAGCTCACAATACCTAGAAACCTGTCCCAAGAAAATTCAAGATTGCATTCCCAGTATAAAATTCCTATGCTTAAACCCAAATTATTTTGCAAAACTAAAATTCTTGTGTGTCAGAATTCACTCTCAATAAGTAAAAAACGAAAAGATAGAGATTACAAAGGAAAAGAATCACTTACATATTTTTCAAGTTCTTGAATTTTTCTCTGTAGTTCAGCCCTCAATCGAGTATTCTCTTCCACCTGAGAAATTAGAGTGTAAAATATTACCAGCGAAACTCTATGCTTGTTGACTCTCCAAAATCAACAAAGTAACACAGAAATAACAAATGGAAGGAAGTTTTGCAAAAAAGCAGTCAAAATATATGCTAAATACATCTATTTAAAATTGCATTTAATGACAGAGTGGACTTCATGGAGTTTAAGAATTAAAAAACATGTAAAGAAAAAGAAACGAGACTTGCTTTCAAGCACCAGAAGCATACCTGTTGTCTGATGGTGGCCTCGGCAGCTTCTACAGCTTTCATGACCTGAAACAAGCTGTCGTTGTTGCTGTTGTTGTTGTTGGCGGTGTTAGCGTCAGCAAAGGCGCTGCTACTATTACTAAAATTACGATTAGTAGATGAAGATGCCGAATCATTCAACGCTAATCCAGACATCTTATTCGCTAATCGCCCTTCGTGACCGTTATCCATGACCCAAATCCAGTCAATCAAAAGAATGAGTCAATCACAACTTCTTCTGCACGAAAATCAAATCAACTTGTTCCGAAATTGAAAACCTAATTTCGGAGAAATCGAGAGAAAGAAACAAGAAACGAGCACCAGTAGAAGTAAAACAACAGTTCATCTGATAAGAAAAATGAAATGCTAACTGAGAGAAGTGAGTATCAGAAAACCCTAATAAACCTAATCAAAAGAAACAGACAGACAGAGAGGAGAAAGAGATGCAAGAATTAATTGTTTGCGCTCTCCCTCTGTCAATGAGCGAGCGTAAGGCCGTGCGCGTGTTTATGAAGATCAATACAAAGTATTTTTAAGGAGAAGACGATCATCGTGATGTTTTTTTTTTTTTTCCAAATCCAGAGGCAGAAATACAAATCACTTCTTTAAAGAGTACTTAAATATTGAACGCTCATATTTCTAAGTAAACTGAAAAAAAAAACTAGTCCAACAAATTGTAGAAAATAATTTAAATTTTTAATATTATATTAAAATTAAATTAAATTTTTTATTTTTTCATTTAAATATATAAATTTTTAAAAATTTATCAATTTATTAATTTCGATAAAACTCTTCTAATATAGTATAAAATTCCGGTGAAATTAAAAAATTATACTGACTATAAAGTTGAGTCATCATAAAAATTTTAGAAATGCATCGTTTTTGTTTTTTTTTTTAATTTTAAAACTTAAATCTTTTCGGCGAAACGCTACTTACAGTAAAATTTTTATTTTTTCTTACTTTGTTAACCAAACGACTCCTAAACACGACAATTACATATATTATTTTTTAAAATTTAAAAAGAAATTTAGATTTTAAAATTTAAAAAAAAACAAAAACAATAATTTATTTAAGTTTTTAAGATAACTCAACTTTCTAATCAGAATAATATTTTTAATCTTACCGGAATTGTATATTATGTCAGTAGAATTTCGCCAGAATTTACAAATTGATAAAATTTTAAAAGTTTGTGTATTTAAATAAGAAAATAAAAAGTTCAATTTAACTAATTTTCATAGTGTCTTACAAGCAATTATTAAATATTAGACTCGTTATTAATTAATATTTAGTTTTTATATAATTTATTTTATTAATTTGTTTCATTTTATTTTAAATATTTTAACTAAATATATATTTATAATATTACAATAGTGTTAATAAACTAATTTCATTTCAATATTAATAAAATTATTATTCTAAATAAAATTATAATACTACTAATATTTGGGAGGGAAAATTACACTGTTAACAGGTTTTGTAAAGTTTTTTTTCAATCTTATAAATGCAACTTTCGCATTTTCATTCTAAATTGTTGTATTTTCATTTTTACCTATTTTTTTCTTTTCAAATATTAGATTTATTATGTATTTTAGCACATTTTTTTTATTTAATTGATAAGAAAAATGATTATTTTTTATTTTTTAAATATTGATTAAAAATTTCATTAATTTGTATAGTTACCATTTATCTTTATACACCTATTTATTTATTTTTAATTATTATTTAATTAGTAAAAAAATATGTAAACTTATATTTAATTAATTTAATTACCAAAGTAAACTTGGGCAAATCTTATTTAAAAAAAAATATAAATTTGTATTTAATTAACTTAATTAAAGTTATTTACTTTGTTAAGGTTCAGGTAAATATTTGATAAGTTTTTATCGAAAGATTGAATGAATGTAGGATAAGCTATGAATAAAATTTGGGTCAATTTTGAGTAAACATTAAACAAATTTTTAATAAATTTTTTGTAAACCTTATATAACTTCAACTCTTATTAATTTTCTCGTAAACATTTTGTAAATCTTTGATAATTTGAGTAAATCTTAAGTAAATATTTCATAAACCTTTTGTAATTTCAGTTTTCATTAATTTTGTAGTAAATCTCAGGTATATCTTGAGAAATTTTAAGTAAACATTATATAAATCTTAGATAAATCTTGGATTAACCTATGTAGCTTTAACTTTCATTAATTTTATTGTAAATATTTGGTAAATTTTTGGTATAACTTGAGTAAATTTTAAGTAAATATTTGATAAACCTTTTGTAGTTTAAATTTTTATTAATTTTATGGTAAACCGTGGGTAAACCTTAGGTGATTTTTGGATAAAATTTAGTAAATTTTTAGTAAATTTTGTATAGTTTCAACTTTCATTAATTTTATGTTAAATTAGGTAAATCTTAGGTATAATTTAAGTAAATTTTAAGTAAAATTTGACTAAACTTTTTGTAATTTCAAATTTCATTAATTTTTTGGGAAACTTTGGGTAAATACTAAGTAGACATTGTGTAAATATTGAGTAAATCTTATATAACTACAACTTTTATTAATTTTCTTGTAAATATCTGGTAATTTTGAATATAACTTTTGTAAGTTTTAAGTAAATTTTTTATAAACCTTTTATAACTTCAATTTTTATTATTTTTGTGGTAAATATTAGGTAAAAATTAGATAATTATCAGTAAATTTTAAGTAAATCTAGTGTTACTCGAACTTTTATTAATTTTCTAATAAATATTAAGTAAATTTTGGATATAACTTAAATAAACATTAAGTAAATATTGGATAAATATTTTGTAACTCAATTTTCATTTATTTTTAGACAAATGTTAGATAAATTCGAATAAATTAAATTTAAATAGAATACAAGGTAGGAATGTGACTTTATTTTGCTAAAACAATGTCTCTTTTTTATCAATAATTAAAGATAGCATTTTTTTTATGTGTTACATGAGAGATGATGATTAATAATCAATAGTAAACATTTAGAAATTGTAAATTTATTATTCTTTATGATTTTTAATTATAAATGATGAATTTTGAATTTATTTTGCGTGTTGTACATGACCAGTCTTTGTATTTGCAAGCTAACCACTACTCACAACTAATTCACAGCTTGTATTTGTATACATGCTAATTCTGCGTGATATTTTACCAAATTTGAAAGACTAAATATTGGTTTTTAGCAATTTAAGAAAAAACTTTGATGGTCAGTAAACTCGTAAATATATGTGCGTCTTTTTTATTTATGTAAAATTCTTTATATGAGTTTAAACGCACATATTTATCTCAAATATTAAGAGTAATATATAAAAATATAGGCATTGTATGATTATTAGATATTAATTGTCATTAATCACTATTTAGATTTTATATTTTTTATTAATTTATTTTATCTTATTATGATATTTTATTCATAATGAATTATAGGAATATATGTTTATTTTAAATTTTATCAAATTACTAATTTGTCTATTATTAAAAATTATATATAAAATAGTAATAGTAAATACTGTATGGTCATTTTGATTGTCCCCATATTCTCACTTTTATATATGTTATGATTTGATTAATAATTGAGACAATCATTAATGTGCATTACACGAGATTATTAGATATTAAACTTGTATTATAATTCATATGAAAATTACTAATTTGTCAATTATTAAAAATCATATATAAAATAAATATAGTAAGTATTTTATGATCATTTTGCTCGTCATTCCAAATTACTAATTTGGTTATTATTAAAATTTATATACAAAATAGAAATAGTAAGTATTTTATGATCATTTTGTTTATACTTCCTATTATCAATTTTTAATAATTGGACTTCTTATTATTAAATAGATAATAATAATAAATTTATCCAGTAAATTAATTATAATTATCATATAATTAAATCACATTAAATTTAAATATTAATAATTGTTAATTATAATCGATTTTTATATTTTATATAAAAGTAAACTATAACATTCTATGCACATATATTTTAAAAACTTAATTCTTTATGTATATGATAAAAATAAATTAATTATTGAACTATATAAAAATTGTTATGAAATTAAAACTTTTCAAATAATTTATAAGAATTGTACTCAATATTTTGAAATTCATTTGATATAACCATATAATTTAATTTAGACTTATCATTATATAAATTTAATATGTCAGTAAAAACTATTGTTGTTGTATTTTAAATTATAATATGCTATCATTATTTTTTTACTGTGTATTTCATGTGATTATTAAATATTAGACTCGTTAAATTATTAAATGATAAAATTAATCTAATTAATTAATATAATTAAATTGACATTTTGGTAAATTTATTTATCTCTCCTATTTCACTTTTATATATAGTATTATTAACAAATTTGAAAAGCAAAATTTCCTTCTATCACTTTCAAATAAAAATTTAGTACACATATGTAGTCGAAATATTTATTAGCATAAATAACATTGAGTCCAAAATTTTTGCAAAATTTGTTTGCATAAATAATAATAAATCTGCAATTGTTTTTTAACGAATGAGTTGGAAATGATTTTTATTTTTATTTTTTAGTATTAGTTATCTATTTTTTATATATAAAATATAGTTACATAATCTTAATATTAGAATTTTAATTAATAAATTATTAATACTATTTATTAATAAATTAAATTATTAAATAACAAAATTAACTTAGTTAAATAATATAATCAAATCGATTTTTTTTGTAAATTTATCTGTTAACCTTATGTTCTTACTTTTATATATAGTATGATATAATTTTAAAGGTTCATATTAATTTTAGTAATTATCCCATTTATTTTTACATCCTTTTTATTTTTTTTTTTGTTCTTTATTCGTACTTTTTATGCAAAGATGATGTTGATTATTATGATTAAGAGTCATCATCATAAGGGAGTGTTTGGAAAAAAAAATAGAAATTTCTATTTAAATATAGTTTTAATAATACGAAACTAATATTAAAATCTAACTGACACTTACGTGGATTGACTGAATGAAGTAGTTAATATAAATATTGATTAAATACATTGATTTGATTAAAAATATCTAATTATAATTAGATAATTAGGCTATTGGGCTTGCTATTTAATTCAATCAACATATTTGATTCATATCAGTGCTATCTATTTCATTTAGTCAATCCATATAAGTATCAGTTTGGTTCAAAAGTTGGTTTCATACTACCAAAATAATATTTATTTTAAAAATAAAAGTTCATATAATTTTTAAAAAATTATATATAATTATGAAATTCGGTAAAATTTATCTATTTTTATTAAATATACTTTTAGAAAAAATATTTGTTTATATAATTAAATAAGCTGAATTAAATAAAAAAAATTGAAGGGAATAAATGAAATAAGAGATTTAGCTTTTATTTTTCTGGTTTGGTTTGTTAATGCATGGCATAAAAATAGAAAATCAATCAACGGAAGTGGTCATGCAAATTTAGTAAATTTTACTCTATAAATCCAACTAATTTTATATTATTTTATTTGTATTAAACCATTAGTTTTTAATGCATATTAAGTAATATAAATAAATAAACTGATAAAATATAATATTTTAATACAAACTAAACAGAATACGACACATAAATAAATGTAACAATGAACATTTTTCAAATTTAATAAAAGGGAAATCTCTACAAAAACAAACTAACACAAAAGAGAATATGCTTTACTTGTGACTATATATATATATATATATATATATATATGAATGATAAAATGAATTAAAGTAATTGTTCTATGGTGGACTCTGGTCCATATAATATTATGGATCAAAGTTAATCATACGTTTAAAAAATGATGATAATTTTGTAAATAAATCAAACTTACACATGTAACACAACTATCAAACATACGGTGATATTTTTGTAAATATTCATCATCTGTCATTAAATAAATGTTCATTAGTTTATTGAAAAAAGTTCAGTAGTTCATTAAAAAATATTCATTACGAATAAAATAAATATTCAATAATTTATTTAGAATGTTTATTACGAATAAACTTAAAAAGTTCATTACAAATGAACTAAATATTCATTAATTTATTGAAAAATATTCATTAGTTTATTAAAAAATGTTCATTATGAATAAAGTAAATATTCATTAATTTATTGAGAAAGTTCATTATGAATAAACTCAAAATATTCATTACGAATGAACTAAAGGTTCATTAGTTTATTGAAAAATGTTCATTAGTTCATTAAAAAAAGATTATTATGAATAAAGTAAATGTTCGTTAGTTTAATAAGAAAATTCATTACGAGTAAATTAAAAATATTCATTATGAACAAATAAAAGATTTATTAGTTTATTGAAAAAAGTTCATTAGTTATAAAAATGAAGGTTCGTTATGAAATATAGTTCATTAATTTATTGAAAAATATTTATTACAAATAAAGTAATTGTTAATTAATTTATTAATAAAATGTTTATTAATTTATTAATAAAAATTTATTTCTTATATTAATACAAGTTCATTTTATTTCTCTACATACTTAATTTAATAATTTTTTTTATTTTAATTTGTAGGTATGAATTTATTGAATTTATTTCAAAAAAAACTTAAAACGTAACAAAAAATTGAAACAAAATACATCAGAAAAACAAAATATTGAGACAAATAGCATATGAAAATGTTAAAAAAAATATAAAATAACTGTTAATTTTGTTTTAAAATAAAATGAACATTTATCAATAAACTAATGAATATTTTACTAATAAACTAATGAATCTATATCAATAAATAAATTTATATACATTTGTTTTATTTATAAAATTACTGTATATTTTTATTATTTCTCTCACACATATTTTGTTCATGTTGCAATGTGAGCTGCGCTTCACAATATAATTTTCGAAATTGAAGTTGGGGCTTTTTTATTCCGTTGACTTGGGCTCAACGGAAATTAACGGAGTACGCCTTTGGACTCTTTTTTGCAATATGACTTTATTACTCTAATTTCATATATGAATATATTAAAAAACTATACTACATGATTAATATGATTATTATTAGAGGAATTTTCGCTCTCACTGTTTCTTAATTATTTTTTTTTAATATTACCGATAGTTTTTTTTATTTTCATCTTCATCAACTTATTTTTCATTTATGCTCACTTTTTTAATTCTATCTTTTTTTTTTCTATTTCTTTGTTCTTCATTGCCATTTTGTCTCCTGTTAGCAGCTTTTACGCCATTTTTGTCTCAGATATATCGATTTGATCGTTCCAACCTTTTTCATCTTCTTCGTCTTCTTCAAGATCCACCATTGCAAACTTTATCTTGTTTCCAATCTAGTCTTCTCCAATCTCATTGTCATTTTTCCTTCTGTCCCTTCTGCTTTTTCGAAAAAAATAAAAATCACTATTGAGATTCATGATGATGCTGCAATTATTTTTAAAATTTGACTTTCGCTCTAAATTCAATAAGTTCATTAGGTTGCTCTAAGAGGAATCTTTGAGATAAAGTTTGTTTATTTACTTGTTTTGAGTTTTTGTTTGTATTGTCGATTTCTTTTTTATTTTTTATTTTTTTTGGTGAAAATCACTAAAGTATCTCCAAAGTATCTTCAAGGTATTCTCATGGAATTCTCAAATGTTTACCGAAATATTCTCAAGGTATCCCTAAGATATATTTAAGGTATACTAGATTTTATAGCATTTGTTCACAACTATTTTAAGCCAAGGTATCCCCAAAATATGCTTAAGCTATATCGAACTTTATAGCATTTGTTCACAATTGTTTTAGGCTCAAGGTATTCCTAAGATATATCAAAGGTATGCCCAAGACATATCGGACTTTATAACCTTTATTCACAATTGTTTTAGCTCCAAAGTATCTCCAATATATGCCCAAGATATACCAAACTTTATAACATTTATTCTCATAACTATTTTAGGTTCAAAATATCTCAAAAATATACCAGAGATTATCTTATATTTTGCTAAGTACTTTAGGCTGAAAATATATCCGAAATATATCCAAAACATACAAGAGATGCTTGTGTAATTGTATAAAGTATTTTTTGGTAAAATTAAAAAAAAAACATTGATGGAAGGTAATGTTGTAATTATTTTTCATTTTTTTGGTATTTATAAAAAATTCCCTTATTATTACTATTATAAATCCAACATATTGCTATGTGCATCAAATCTCTCAACCATTTAAATATTTCACGTACAATTAAACATATCAAAAGAAATAACCATTTAAATACCAAAATTACTAAAAATATTTTTATTCTTTTTTTTAAGCATATCAATATTCAGTAACGATATTTAATTAAAATATTCCTAAAAAAATGATGCATTACATTATCTATTTAAAATAATTTTTGTACTAATGACCCTTCAATAATGCTACTATTATGATCTTATTTGTGATTGAAATAGAAAAAGGAAAATAATAATATGTGATCTATACACTAATGGCTAGTAATAACATGAATTAACTATTTTTAAACTATGTGATTTAGATATTTATAAATCGCCTTATTTTGTTATAGGAAGATCATACTGTAGATACAAAAAATATAAGAGCAAGTAATTAAAATTTTCATATGAATTTGCTCTATATTAAATAATTAATTTGAACCATCATTTTTTTTGAAGTCATTATTCTTTATTGGGCTTCTTGGGTTACATATTAGACCCATTTGGGCATTTTTTGGTCCATCTAAATTAAAGTCCCTACATTAAAATAAAAAAAGAAAATTAATTAACAAATAAATGATAATAATAATTATTTTTTAAAGAGTTACATGCATGAGTGTGAAAAAAGAAATCTCCCATATCTCCCATGTCTCCATATCTCACAAATATATATATTTTCTTTTTATTTTTAGATTCAGACACAATGAATAAAAGTTTTATCCTAATGACCAAAATATATAATTTTTCCTATAAAAGGGCACAAAAGTCACACAAGCAAAGCAGAAAAAATTTGGAGGGGAAAAGAGAGAATAAAGGAGAAAGATAAAAGAGAGAAGGAAAAAAGAAAGAAAAGGAAAAGAGAGAAAAGAAGAAAGAAAAAAAGAAAAGGAAGAAACAAAAAAGAAAGGAGAGAAGAGGGAGAACAGAAAAAAAAAAAAGAGTAAAATTTTTTTTGAATCTATCATCATAAATTATAGAAATTGTAATTTATGATCCACTTATTTTATTGAAAAAAGGTATTTTCTTTTATTTTAGTTATTATTTCATGATGAAAAATATATTGTTTATTTTATTTTATTTTTCATTCATTGTTATATTTATTGATCTATAAGTTTAATTTATTATTATATGTTTTTTTTATTATTACGTGTTATGATCTATGTTTATTATTATTTTACTTTTTATTTTATTTTTCATTTACTCATTTTTTACTTGTTAGTATTGTTGTCACTATTATTTGTTGAAATCTATATATTAACATTTATATTATGGAGTATATCTTAAAAAAAATAGATAGAAAGACTTTTATTTATAAACTCATTAATGGTATATATATAAATATAATAACTAGTATGATGTGATTTCCTTTTTTTAAAAAAAATTGTATTAATAAAAAAAGGAAAAATCAAATAAATAAAAAATATATATTTTCTACGATTCATCATTATTATTCACATATGAATCTTTATTATTTTATTAATTTTTTTTATTTATAATAGAATAAAAAGTAGAAATAATAAAAATATGTGAAATTTTATTTTCCTAGACAAAAAGTAAAAATTTGATCTAGCATGCTAAATTTGTCCTATATTTCTATTCTTTCATAAAAAATAATTATATATGAAATGTTATTATTATTATTATTAGAGTAATAAAATAATATTATTTTATATCTATATATAAAATATTATATAGTTGGTTCCCTATATATGTATTCTACTATAATAAATTCATAAAGATAAAATATATAATATAAATTGTGGTTTGATATAAGATGTGAATTTTATCTTAATAAAAATTACTGTTTTATATTTATATTTATAAAATAAAAGTTAGGTATAACAAGAAATAATTTTTTTTGTACAAACAAAAAGAATCAAAATTTTATGTAACACTTGAAAAATAATGAGAAATAAATTTTTTTTATTATTTTCTTTATTTCTTATATGCACTACTTCAATACTTGAAAAAATCAAGTATACCTCGCTATAATAAATTCAACAATTTTCTTTATATGCATTACAAAAGTTATTATTATTATTAGTCATATTTAGGAATTAAATGTGACAAAAATTATTTATTTTGAATTATTTTTTTCTCTAAAATGATAAATTTAATTCGAACTACGCGGACTTTGATCCCTTAAATGGATACGTAAACATTCGATTTGAATCAAGTCCAACTTACTAATAAAAATATATTTTACTATATTCAGTATTTTATGAATATCCAGGAATTAGATATAGGTAACTCGAAAATTAATAACCAAATTAATTCCACTAATAAGATAAAATTAATTGAACTTAGATATATGCGTCCTATTTTTTTTTTTTTAAAAAAACTTTACCTTACTTTATCTAGAAATTGGATAATATATTACCAAAATAAACATACAAGTAACAATAAGAATAATAAATCTTAACAAAATTATATGAATTTAGGTGCTAATATTTTCCCTATTTATTTGATCCCCGAATTCTTACTTTGTAATACATACCTTATTTAATGGAAAACCAATTAATCCAACAATTACGATGGGTGATGACTTCTTTTAAAATTTCATTACAATTTAAATATAATGAGTTGACTGTTCCATGTCATACAATAAAAGATCTTAGATCCCATATACGACACATACATCATATTATATATTAAAGAATTTATTTTACTTTTGGTGGAATTATAGTTCATCTATAATCCATGAAGGTCTGCCACCTAAAACTCACCACGCTCGTAATTAGATGTGAGTATTCGACCGGTTCGGTTCAAAAACCAATCAAGCTGAAAAGTGAATTGTTGAAATTTTACTAACCGAACTAAGTTTAAAACTAAACCTAAGTAAACTAGTTATTATACAAAGAAAAAATAAGGGAAAAAAGAGTGGACGCCAGAAATTGAACTCTAGACCAACGGGTATCAAAGCGCCTTACACTGTCAGGCCACTAATGAAGATTTGGAAACATTTCACTAATTGTTATATATAATCGGTCCGTTTGATTTTTACGATTTTTAGATTTTCAATCAAACCGAATAAACCGAAAATATTATAAAATATCGAACTGATTAGACTGAATAACAGAAAAAATTGAACTAATTATACCAAAATGTATTTAGCTTGGATTGGTTTTGCTTATTCCTACTTATAATACTTGATCACGCTCGTGCGCCTGTGTTATTTTTCCCTTCATCACGCTCATGCATGAGTGTAGCACTTGTGCTGCTTTTCTCTTTGTCACGCTTGTGTGTGCCCGTGCTGTTTCTCCCTCTATCCATGCACTCGTGCTATGTTGGCACATCTGTGTTGATGAGCTTATAAACGATGAATATGCATGTTCTAAATGATGAATCCATGTCCATACATCACATACTCATTACATTTGTGCTTTTATCTTGTCATGCTTGTGCTAGCACGAGTGTGAGACTTGTAGCTTCTAAACGATAAACTATTAAGTTTATAAATGATGAATTTCTAAGTTATAAACTATGAATCTACATGTTCTAAACAATGAATTTGTATCCATACATCACATACTCATCATGCTCATGGAAGAGCATTACACTCGTGATGCATTATTTGATCTCATCATGCCTATACTAATTTATCACGGGCGTGACATTGACATTTTACATACATAGGTCTATAGTAAAAAATGGTATCGGATCCATTATATAACAATCCGGCCACTATTAAGATTCTATTTGCCGTATGAAATGGTAGCAAATTGGCATAAGAGAAAAACGAAAATGATATGAATTTGGGAATTATTAGTGGGAAACAACAAAGATTCGTACAAAGGCACAACTCATAGGGACCTTCATTAGTGTCAATTATTATATATATTTACATCGCATATTTTCATTATCATGCCCTTGAAATTTATACAATTATGGCACTGCCTGAATCTGTGAATAACTTATTGATAGCCACCTTAAGCTTAATTGGAACGCCAAAAAAAAAAAACCATTAATGTTTTATTTCAAATATCATGTGCAAATTTTTTATCTCATTTAACTATATATATTGTAACATCCCTTATCTTTCTGTATACATCATCGCATACCAAACTGATAAATAGTGTTACGGTTTACAAAACAAAATAAAAAAACATTTGTAAATAATATAAAATACTATAACATTTTTCTTTTAAGTATAATAAAATATAAAATAAGAATATATGCAATATAATTCTAAACTTGCTCTCTGTCTATATTCCCTTATATATGAGTATTTAAATTTTTTTTTACAACACTAATGCCATAATAATAAAATACAAAAGAAAAGGTCAACCCGCTCTGAATGACTACCATTACTGCTTAGCTCCATATTGTGGGGTCCACTATTAGCGACTTTATATCTACAATACTTGTTGCTTTATCTTCATTATAAACCTGCACGAGAGAAAAACAAACTTCCATACTGAGTTATACAATTCAGTGGTATAATAATTTATAATAACAGTCATTTATAAAAAATATCAAATATAAAATATTTCATCAATATCATAAACTCATAAAAATCTTTTGTCATGTCCATATACTAAATCATCATAGATTAATTACAGAGAAACGAGGGGTACATATCATTTAATGATCCCAGGAAACCCACTGGATCAGAAAAATAATGTGAATAAATTTTATCACACGGTCCCAGAAAACCCACCGAAACGAATACATGTATCATACGACTACAGAAAACCCATCGGGCCGTAAAGTATAATATATGGCCACGGAAAATCCATCTGACTAATAACCCTATTGACATGTCAATAATTTCCTACACTGTTGTCTATACTAATATATGAGTTAAAATATTAAATTCTTGTCAAATATGTAAACTCATTTAAATCAAAACTTCATTAAAATCATATTTTTTACATTTAATGGCTAAAATTATAAATTACTGTACAGACCTCAACTTTCATGTGCCGATGTCTGCCAGCTCTTTTCCCGGGTCTGCCTTTGGCGCTTGTCTCGTAATTTTGCCTGAACAACAATAATTTCTGTTTAACTACTAAGTCATTTTTAACATATTTTCTGTTGAAAATAAAACTCCCAACTACTTCCCGTTCTCTCATATATCAAAATCTCATATTGATATTATATTTTCTCGTTACACTTGTTTGATGCATAATTCGAAATTTTAGTTATCTAACACGCTTTTCGATGTGACAAAAAATTTTCCAATATATATTTTTTTCTTTATAAACATTTTATTTCCTTATTTTTCATCCTCAAAACTATTTTTCTCCTTTTACTTTCATTTTTCTTTTTTCTCCAAAAATCTATTTTTCTACTAAAAAATTCCTATTAATTCAATAAATGCTTTAAAAATTCCAAATAAATTCCTATGATCTCTTTAGCCTATTTTCTTATATTTTCCATCACCAATTTCACCAAAATAATATTCAATAATTTCCAATAAATTTTTTCAATAATTAGGCCAAAAATCTAAAAATTCACCAAAAATATTTCATTCATTCCAAAAATTATCTTCAACTTCCAAATACTCAATTTTCATCATTTTATGGCAAAAATAATTCAAAATGAATTTTCAAAAATTCAGCCATAATTATGGAGATTTTCTAAAAATTCCTAAAAATTGTTTTCATAAAATTTTCACCATATCCATCTTCCTCAAGTCTCTTTCTACTCATTGTCCATTTTTATTTAATTTTTCCATAATTTTCCTACAAAATATCAATTCATTCTTTTCACAAATTCAACATCAAACACACCACCAAACTAAAATTTATTCACAATAATCATCCAAATCAACTTAAATCAATAATAATTTGAAAGAAAAGTGAAGAAAATCTCACATCAAATTTTCTTGGAATTTTTGACCAATATTTGATTTTCCTCCAAAAATAATTTTTTTACTGCTACTTAATTCCTTATACCTCATTAGACTTGGATTATAGTAATTTGTGAGAAAAAATTGAAAGAAATGGTATGTTGGTCGTGCAAAGGAAGAAAGAGAAGAAAATGATAGAGTTTTTACTTTTTTTTTGATAAATTGTTGATTTTTTTGACTTTATATAGTTGATTAGAGTTTAATTAATTTTAATTGAGTTTAATTCTTACTCCTATTGGTCAATTAAAATTAACCAAAAAGATATTTTGGATTTTATCCAAATTAAGCCAAAATAAACTTTGACTTTTGATTTTTCCACCAACTTTCCAAATTTTTCAATTTAGTATTTGAGCAAATTTATTTTCTTAAATTTCATATCTTAAATGATATTATCTCCTCAAATTGAACATATCAATATTCTCAGAAAAATTTTCTCTTCAGAATGGTCTTTCCGATTTTGCAAAACGACCACCAGTGCCAAAATTTCGTTTTTGCGGTTTAATTCTTTTTCTAAATCATGCACGTAAAAATTCATTTGAAGTTCGATTTCTAAATTGTCAGTTTTAAAAATCTTAGAATTCAATTGTAATCACCTTGGCATCATTGCGATAGTAAATGCATATCTCTAACTCTCAATCGGAATATCGGATTGTAAATCTACACCGGAAACATTATTTATACAAATCGGAACCCTTAACCTCCAAATATCTCTATATTACTTCACCTATGACTTTAAAATATTATTCTTCCTATTATGGTATGCTTAACTCAAATTTTTACCGCTGGACAAAAATCCTGTATTCCTAACCCAATCTATTACCTTGATTTACGTGTATGACACGAAATTGTAACGTTTCATCAAATCAACTCAATATTCATATTAAGCGTCATATTATCATATTAAATTAAAATTTTCACACTCATATGTCATTATTTAGACTTTAGTCAGTACGCTTTCGTACTACAATACAAACGATAGCAATACACGTATACGATAATGGTCTATATTGCGGACATAGCATATTTATATTCTCAAATTTTAGTGTTTTTTATACGGGAGGTCGACTAGAAATTCAAGTCAAGACATCGTAATTTTAATTATCAGATCAATACCATTAATATATATATATTTTTTTTGCCAAACATTCTTCAAATCCGTCACCAAATGTTGGGCAAATTTCAGCAAAATAACATAAGAATAAACTTTAATTTCAAGAGATTCTCAAAATGAGTTTTTTTAAATTTTTTTTATTTCTTAAATTTTCTTTTGTTACATCATGAGCATAATATGATTTAGTTTTTTTTTTTTTAGCATTGCATTTTAATAATGTTAAATTTTAATACATCTATAAATGCCTATTCATGGTAAGTTATTTAAACACTTTGATTTTTTGAAAAAAAAAAAATCAATTAAAGTGTTTTTTAAAAAAAAAGGGAAATCTATACAGTGATTTAAAAAAAAAATTTGTCCAAATACATCTGTTTCCATGCATATTAAATTTAATTAGTGATAAAAATAAAATGAATAGTTTTGAGCATTAATAATAATAACATGGGATGCAGGAAAGATTAGTCTCTGCAATGATTAAGGAGGCTAAACCAATAATTGCTTTTTTAGAAATAAAATATATTCACTCATCTGTTTATGAAACAGAGGGAAAACGGTTGCTTGATTGATAATCAAATGAATCCAGCATCAGCAACTCCATTTTCCAAGGGCAGATCTTAGAATAATGGGAATATAAAAATATGGGCACTCGGTCATTCTTCTTGTTTTATATAAATAGTTCTGTGTAGGCTTCCTTTAACAAAGTTTACTACTTTACAGAATTACAGGTCTCAACCAGGGAAGCAAATTGAGAATGTAAGAGAAGAGAGAGACACCCTTCTCTGTTCTTGGACCCATGAAGACTTGCTTCTTAGGTGGCTCCATCATGATGACTGTGAATTGACACCTGTGTGGGCTACTCATGCCTAGTTTTTTCTCATCTCAGGTACATAAGGCTACAGTGGCTTTTCTTCATATATGTCGTGTGCATATGTTTTATCAGATGAGATGAGAAAAGGAACAAAAAAGTTCATTACTTTTCTGAATTTTCAACTAGTTATTGCTGAAAAGGTAAATGGGTTTTCAACTTTCCAACGAAATTATTGAATTGGATAAAGTGTTGATGGTGGACTAATTTTGATTTTTACATTGTGATTCTTCACGGGTTTTAACAATTTCAGCTGGCTACTTTTTAGATTTTACTTTCTACCCAGCAGATGATAAAAATGGGATCTTTACATAGTGAATCTCTATGGGTTTTACCCATTTCAATGGAAGGTATAGGAAAAAGAAAAGGAAGAATGACAGTAAAAGGTGACATGATAATGTGGTCCATATACAATATGTGTATATTGACTAATTTATTAGAGGTTGGTAAGAGGTTTAATCAACTTTGAAAAATTTGTCCTTCTAATTTTATTCCAAAAGATAACAAATAACAGATGGAAAACAAATTTTAAGAGAACTTCAGCTGATTGTAACTATTATCATTATTTTTCTGTAACTCTTTTTTTTTTTTATATACTTTTTTTTTTGTTAAAAAAAAAATTTTAGACAGGTAAGCCACCCTGACTATCTGATGGAGATATGCTTCTTTATTTATTTTATTTATCTTGAACTCTAGTTATCTTATATAGTAATGGAGACAAACAAACAGGAATCTAGTAACTTTGTTTCCCATTATGGCCTGAGCTGAGCAAGAAAAGGGAAAAAAAAAATGGTGGGGAAGGAGAAGGGGGAAAGTTATGGAAATGGGGAATTGCTTGGTTCTGTCTTTCACTGAAAACCAGGGAATATTTTAATTGTGTTCTTCAATTCTGTTAATAGTATAATCAATCCCCTTTTCATTTTAACTGATTTTGCTGTCCTTTTACACGTGTAGAATATATACACATGCTTTTGGCATTCTCTGGCCATTTTTTCTTGATGGATATAAGATATTAACTCTCAAATCATAAATGCAGTACAGGTTTTCTCTGCAGTTAGGTGAGGGTGGCCCTTGAGATTGAGTTCTCCATTGAAGCACGGTATTAAATTTCTGTATAAGGTTACAAATTCTCTTTACCGGAAGTTTTTGTGGCCTCTGATTTTCTATTGAAGAAGCTTTTATCCTTTTGTTTCTTTGCTGTAAGTTGATCTTTAATTGTTTGTTCTTGAATTTGTTTCTGTCTTCTTGTTTGCTTTTAATTGTGCTCTGCATTATTGTTTCTCCATTATTGCGATGCTTTTTATGCCTCAATTATATCTATCATACCACTAGGTATATATGTCTTCCATATAAATCCTGTTCTTTTGTTAATTAGATAATTAAAGTGTGAATCTCGAGCACCATAGAACTGGAATTTAATATAATTATTTATATGCTTGTAATTGAGTTTTAACTTTTAGCACCCTCTATTCATCTTTTTCTTTAGGAAGAGAGAGGAGTTTCTGAGCAATGGGTGAAAAAGGGGTGTCTCGTTCATGTTTAATTCTCTCAGAAACGAAGACTGATAACTTCTATCCTATGTATTTTGGAGTTTCTTGTGCTTTCTTTGCTCTTAAGGTCTTATCAAGAACTGATAAGGAAGATGAAAAATGGTCTGAATTATGTCACAAAATGCTTCAAGGTAGTACACACCTATTGGGATTACTTGTGTGGAGAATTCAAAGAGATGCCAACGGTGGACAATGTGAGCTTATTAGTAAGCTTGAGATTGCTGAGAAAGAGATCAAAGAGCTAAAGCAAATGCGGCGTGAGGATGCGAAGGCAAATGAGAAAGTTGTTGGCATCTTTGCATCGCAAGAGCAGAGCTGGTTTATTGAAAGGAAGAAACTCAGGCAGCACATTGGAGCTCTTATGAATGAACTGAGAGTTCATCAGAGAAGAAAAGAAGAAGCTATTTCTGAAATGAATGATAAATTGAAGGATATGGAGATTTTGGTTCAGTCTAAGGATAAGGTAATAGAGGAAGAGGAGCATAAGAGAAAGGATTTAGAAGAAAAGTTAACAAAGGCAGAAAATATCGCAGAAGAATTGAGAGAAACTGCGAAGCGAGAAGCTCAAGAGTATTCTACTGACATTTGGAAGCATAAAACTGCTTTTCTTGAGCTGGTGTCTAACCAGCGACAGCTTGAAGCTGAGCTAGGTAGAGCACTTAGGCAACTTGAAACTAAAAGGCAGGAGATTGAATTGGTGTTGGAAAAAAAGGAGGAGTCTGTCTTGTTGGCTCAAAAACTATCCATGGAAATTGTGAAGATGAGCAAAGATTTGGAGCAGAAGGATAAGATCTTGTCTGCAATGCTCAGGAAATCCAAACTGGATACAGCCGAGAAGCAGATGCTCTTAAAGGAGGTTAAACTATCAAAGGCTAAGAAGAAGCAAGCTGAAATAGAAACAGAAAGGTGGAGAGCAGTGTCTGAGTCTAAACATGAGAGAAATTCATTGAGAAATATGTTTTCCCGCCATGTCAATTCAAGATCAGATGATCCTTCACTTGCAAGAGGGTCATTACAAATTGGTAAAGGTAGATCACAGCCTCCTGGTTATGCTCTTGAGTACGGGAATCCAGAGATTCGAAAGGATGCTGAAGTTTCTACTCCTCTTTCTGGCTACTACTCACCAGGGATAAATGATGAACTAGGTAAGGAAGTAGTCTGAATCTCAAGTTATCTCAGCATTGGACTCGATATACATTGCTCATACAAATATCATTCTCGAAATCGAATTCTTTGTGCTTAAGATATGATGATATGTTTTTGCTATATCTCTTTTTTTGATGTTTTCATTCCTTTCATGTTCTTGCTATTGAAGCAATTACAGCTGATGTCAAGCAGTTAGAGGGGTGGGTTCGCACAGAAGCGGAAAAGTATGTGACCACAATTGAGAAAAGGCATCATTTAGAACTAGATGCTTTTGCAGAACAGATGAGGCTCAAAGATGAGAGATTAGAAGCTCTCCGTTGGCGAATGCTAAGTATGGAAATAGAATTAAAGCGATTGCAGTCTCATGTTGAAGGATTAAACCAGGATGTATCCCAGCTCAGGAATGAGAATATGAAATTGGAATCATTGTTATTGGAGAGGCAAGAAGCATTAGACGCCTTGAAAGAACAATTTACAGTGCAATTAAAATCTCAGATTTGGCAGAATACAGACTTAGATTCATCCCTACCTATTCCAAGATTAGCCCTTGATGTCTCCATAGTAAACAGTGAAACTGCAGAGAGGGATGAAGAAACAAAAGCAAAACCTATAGATATGTCTCGAGAGAGAGATGCAGAGAAAGAAGAAGCAGAAGAAGCCACTGATAGCCAGTCCAAAAATGTTATTTTTAATGTCCAATCTCCTGAAAAAGAGTTTGAAGAAGAGAAGGATGTACTTGCCGAGGCTCCAATAATGGGAAGAAGCCCGAGTCCCATGACCATTGATACTCTTGAGAAGTCACCTTCACCCAGCCAGCCATTGATAAAAATGAACAATTCACCATGGAGGATGGATCTTCATGCTCTCGGAGTTTCATACAAGATCAAGAGGCTGAAGCAGCAACTTCTAATGCTCGAGAGACTGACAGGAAAGCAGGAAAGCGTGGAGCATACTGAAAACAGTGATGGCGCACAGAATGAGCTCAAGGGCTTTCACTTGCTGATGTCTTTGCTTAATAAGCAAATAAGCAGGTACCAGTCTCTCCAAAGCAAGACCGACGAACTTTGCAAGCGAATGGTAAGCTCCATTCTAATTCGGTGCATTTCAAGAAATCTTCTATATAATTATGATGTACATAAGTTGTTAGAACCTTCAGTGTCTACATTTTAACTATGCTAATTTGCTGATTTACTTATTTCTTCTCAATGATTCACAGCAAGATAATGATGTTGACAAAAGCCATGGAGATTCAAGTCCTTCAAGAAAAAAAGGAGAGACTAAGACATTGGAGCATTTTCTAGAGGAGACATTTCAGCTTCAGAGATACATGGTTGCAACAGGACAGAAATTGATGCAAGTTCAGTCCAAGATTGCTTCTGGACTTGTTGGGGTCCCTGAAGAGCTTGATAAGTCAGTAAGCTTTGACACGAAGCGCTTTGCTGACAACATAAGAACTCTTTTCCAGGACGTACAGAGAGGTCTTGAAGTTCGAATTGCTCGAATTATCGGAGATCTTGAGGGCACATTGGCATGTGAGGGGATGATCAGGATGAGTAAGTAGAAGTAGGAATAACAATGGAGTTAAGAGGTGGATGATGGTGTGATTTACAAGGATTTCTGGTGATATACATAGTTAAATTTGTACAGAAAGATCACACGCAAAGTTCCATTGCAATAGTATTGCCTTTCTTATATCTTCTTCTTGCAAGTTTCATGCAATCTATCCATTAATAAGTACAATGCCACTGACAGATGCATTATCACATAAAATTCAACTTAAAAATCAAATAAAATTGAAACTCAGAATTTAGATCGGATGTTACATGTTACATTTTTAATATATTTCCTCCTTTCCTTTATAACTAAGGTCTTAAAAGATATTTAAAGTTTCGTTTATCCGTCACTTTTATATAATTAATGATTTTTTCCCCAATTTTGCCATATTCATCAATCAAAAATTATTAATGTTATGCAAAAATTGCAAAATCAAATATTTAAAGATAATTTAATCTTAATTACTAATTTTGTTTCTAAATTTAAGGTTAATTAATAACTTTTTAATTCTTGTAAAATTTCCCAAAGCGTCATAAATTTGACATTGGAATTTCTTTTTTAGAGCATTCTCCGGCTAATCTTCTACTATGACTAGGGATAAGCAAAACCAAAAACTCAAGTATATTGAATCCGGTCTATTCTCTTAGGTTTATTTAGTTTTCGATTTATTCTGTTCGGTTATTTTTAAAAATTTCAATTTATTTGGTTCGGTTGAAAATGCTGAAAATCAATTAAACTGAATTGACTGAACTTTTTTATACATATATATTTTTTATAAACTTTATACTAATTAATTCTAATTTTTTATATAAAATAAAAGAAATTATAGTTTATAATAATTAATTTTATTACATAATAGTTGATAAAATTATGAACTATGACAATTTATTCTAATTTGTATTAACTAATCTCAGTTATATGGTAATTGATAAAATTATGATAATTGAGTTTAATTTATATTAAATTATAAAATTTTGATTTTAGTTTATGATGATTTATAAAGTTATAATAATTGATTTTAGTTTATATTAATTAATTTTTTTGGTACATTTTGTAGAGTTTGGGTATTGAACCCAATACCTCCCACCATTACTATGACTAATTTATGATTGGTGCGCCAATTGATAATTGATTTTAATTTTTATTAATTGATAAAGCTATTATGATTAATTTTAATTTTTTATAATTGATAAAATATGGTAATAATTATAATTTCTATTAATTAATTTACAAAACCGATTAAAACGAACCGAATCAATTCTAAATATTTCGGTTCAATTTATAATATATTTAGATTTGGTTTTTTATATATTAATTCGGTTTGATTTATTGAAATTTGGTTCTATTTAAAACTGAACCGAACTCATGCACATCATTTACTACGGCATTTATTATGTCTCTGAGTTTTTCTATTCTCATGAAGTTATTCTTTTTGTGAATTTTGCTCTCACCTCTCTCTCTATATATATATAAAAAAATTATAATTATTAAGAAGTCCAATCATACATTTCAAGTTAATTATTGTGATTAAGTTTTGCTAATTTGTTCAATACTTTTTTTTGGTGACTATTTTCACCCTGAAATAATTCAATACAAACCTTGTTTGCTACTTGCAGAAATTTCTATTTGACCATTGAAATTAAGAAACATATTTGTATAGAAAAAATTGAAATTGAAATTGAAATCAAGCAAAATTAAATGAATCTAACGATTAAGATCACAGGCTAAATCATAATCCCCTTTTCTAATTTTTTTATTAAAATTTGAATTTTTTTTTTTAATGGTGTATTGGGTATGATCTTCAAATGACGGCAAATCACTTGTTGAATAGTTTCAAAATTAAATGGAGAAAGAAGGAAGCAAAAATTAATTATTGAGTTAGGAGGAAATAATTATTGAGGGATGGATATGGGGTTACAAGTCCTGTGGACTTGATCAAGTCAATAGAATATATATGCATGTCCCTTTCTGTATCTATTTACAATTGATTATGTATTTAGCTGTTGGCCATGAATTAAAATTCTTTCAGTGAAAAAAAATATTTTAATTTCTAAATTTTATATTTTTGTGTAATTAAAATTTTGATTGATTGATTCTTTTAGTGATTAATTTTAATATAATTTAGTCATTCGAATGAAAGTTTAATCAATCAAATTATCATTGATTATATATTTCTTAAACTAAGACTAAATTAAATCTAATTAATCAATTAAATAATGACTTAATTTATATTTTTATTTGTGAGAATCGGAGAAGATTTCGAATTCGAATTGTCTAGACACCGTTGATCAAATATTGATGCAGAGTTAATATATTTATAATAAACACAGGAATCAACTAAAAAATTTAGTTCAAAGAATAAAACTGATAATTAAGAATATCAATTGAATAAATTTTTTTCAGTAAAAAAAATATAATTACATAAAATTTAGAAGACGAAAACATTTTCTTGTTTTAATTGTCAATTCTTGAAGAAGTAAACGTGCAATATTTGGTCGGGTTAGGTCAGAGGAGTGGGATTTGGGTTATGCGCTTGAGAACAAGAAAAAGATAGATAGGGAGTCTTTGATCGGGGATGAGTGTCTTAAAATGAATGTTTTAATTTTTTTTTTATTTAATTGATTTATTTTTTTAATTTTTAATAAATTAAATTATAAATATATTCATAGAAAAAATACATATTTATTTATTTTTATACAAAATTATTTTTAAAAATTTTAAAAATAAAAAAAAACGTTTTTTTCTAAATGCAATACTAAACATGCCGGTGATTGAAACTTGTTTTACTTAATACTCTTTAGTTTACTGTTTTAACCCTTTTTTCTAATGATAGATTTTGGAACAAAAGAAAAAGAGGGACATATAGATGACTTTTGAGTTTTGACTTAATTGATATAAAGAATTGAGAGTTTCTTCTTTTCTTTATATATATATTAATTTTGTATAATTAAGTCTGTTCCACTGAAAATTTATGTAATTATCAAAAAAATTTTAATTGAATATCTTAACTATATATCAATTTGTTCAACTAAGTCCCAATACTTGTATATGAATATTAATGATAATAAATAGAGTTAATTGAACATATTTTCTTATCTATAGAATATTTAAAATCTAACCAACAATAATTAATTAAATAAATTATTAGTTGAGTGATTAAATTTGTTCAAAATTGATAATTAAGGAATTTAATTGAAAATTTTTTCAATTGAATGATTTAATTACACAAATTCGGGATAAACATGCTTTTTTCCCCCCCCTAAAATTCAATCACCTTCGCTTTCCTTTTCCCCATGTACGTTTCCGGTTTCCCCTTCTAGTACGTCGCCGTATGCTTCAAAGATTTTTTGTCTTTTTCATTTTAATCCTTTTGATGATGTAATTGCAAAAATGGAAGGTTTCCCTTTCGCCCACGGTGGCCATTTATACATATACAATTAATAGGACAAACTACATAAATAAATATATATATATTCAACTTTCACTTTCCTATCAAAAAAAAAATAATAATAATTTTATTCTTTATTTTTAAACATTTAAATATACATACTTTTAATTTTATATCGAATACAATTTTAGAATGAATTAATAGTAATTTAATACTCCGATCCTAATTTTTTAATTTGGCATTACTGACATTGATTAATAAGCATATGTAGTATTTATTTTTTAAATTAATATGATTTTTTTTTAAATAGTGTGAAAGTAATTAAAAAAATAGATATGAGCAGAACTATATATCAAAAAATTCTGAATTTGTGTTTATATAATTATATATGCTTAAAACTAGTAATATGTAGGCTAAATCAGTGCAGACGAACTTTCAATATAGAAGCTGTCCATATAAATAGATAAGAAAAATGGATTCAGAGTGTCATTCCAATACTTCATTTAATATAAAATTAAAAATATTATATATTTAATAGTTAAAAAATAAATAATATAATTATTTTAATAGAAAAATAAAAATTATGAAAATTGCCCTAATTAATAATTAAAGTCCTATATTCAAATCTTTTCTCAACTGTCTACCAATATTAATAATGTATTTAAATACTTTTATTTTATAGTAAATATAAAAATATGACTATTTTTATTATGCTGCTTACAACCTACAAAATTTGTTAATGAAAAAATTAAATAATCTTTTTTTTTTTTTTTTACTATATTCGCAGTTTCGCTTAGCAATTTTTAGGTTATGAAACGGCAACCGACGATTTTTCCAAATGGTATTCAAATACAAAAGCAACATAGCCGGCGGCTTTAGGGAATGATCCTCTAATGAGTAAAGCTGGAAAGTCATTCCATTTTTAAGACTTAGTATAATGTCTACGTAAATAATTAAAATGTATTCCATTTCGTAGAAATTCTTTTAATTTAATTAAAATTCTAAAATTCGAAATCCAACTGTATTTTTATTATTGCTCGATGATAATACAATTATTTTAAAACTTTTTGTGAAAATGTTTTGTCATACTTCGAGGTCATACTCACAAACAAAACTAGTCTCCCTCCATTGATAATCTTAATTGAATCCAGGGATTTAATAATTATGAAATGGATTCTTAAAAAAGAAAATTAGCAAATGGCTTGATTTAAATGATAATATAATTTTAGTAGAACTTTCTTTAAATTATTATATATAGAGAGATTATGCAACATATATATTAAGAGCATGAATATAAAATATTGTCATGCAACAGTTAGAATCAAGCTGGATACTCAAAATATAATAACATTTTTTATATTAGTGGTCACAACCGTGTCAGATTTATTAAAATTTTTTAAAAGTAATTCATATTTAAAACTTAAACTCTAAAATTACAACTGAAAAAAAGACTTCAACCATCTCATTAGATGATTTTGAGATTAGGATTTAATGAAATAAATATTGATTATTTCCTGCCGAGAAGAAACAAGAAATTGACCGTTGATGGTGGTTATAATCATCCACAGAAATTCTCCAATAATCCAATAACAATTTCTTCTAAGTGGGACCCATGAGTTAGCCTAACCGGGCAAGGAAAATACTACCACGATATCTCGTGAAGAAGAAGCGCCATGGAGCGTTACTGCTCAGTGCTGACTGACCTCACTCATTCTCCACCTCTCACCATTTTTCACATTCACTGTCTACATTCTCTCTCTCTCTAAAACACAAACACAAAAAAAAAAAAAAAAAAAAATGAAACCCATTTCTCTATCTATAAAAACAACGATCTTCACCTACCTACCCTCATAAATCTCATCAAAATATGATCTGGGTTTCCCTTATTTTATAGAGAAAATCACTCTTTCATATCTTTTTTTAACGTTCATTCCAAACAAAACCAAGAATTCATGGGGTCTGAATCAGATTATGAGCTGAGTTCAACACCCCAACTCTCCTTGTTTTCATTACCCAACAAGCTAAAACAGCCACCGGAGCTATCAACGCCGCCAATCCACACGTTGGCCTCAGTTCCATTCCAGTGGGAGGAAGCACCTGGCAAGCCGAGGCCCTGCAACAATCACCCAAAGTCCAAGGCTGTGCGGTGCTTAGAATTGCCACCAAGGCTGCTAAATCAGGCCAAAGTCAATAACATGCCTTCCCCTACTGCTGTTTTGGACGGTCCTTATTTTGGTCATCATCAGACTCTGTCCCGGTCACGATCGGTGTCGTTTGGGGACGGAACTTCGTCGTTGACTAGCTTTGAGAATCTTGCCACTGGCGGTCTGAAATGGAGAAGCATATTTGGATCCGGCCGGCGGGGGAGTTTCCGGAAGAGTAAAGATGTTGTTGAGGATAGTGTTGAAATTTCAGCTTCCGGTGATGCTCATGACACTAAAGTGAAGATCCCAAGGATTAGAAGGAGATCAAGCTTCTTCTCTTTGCCTTCCTCAAGGACACATTTTCTGGTCAGTATACTAAATTACAAGGATGCAATTTCTTAATTATGCAAATAATTTGAAGAAAAAATGTTTTTTTTTAATTGATTATATTAACTTGCTAATGCTAAGGTGAACAAAATTAATACTGAAACCAGAAAACCCGAAATTAGAATCAAAATATTTTAATTAAGTTGATTGGTTCGAATTAATTATTTGGCTTCAAATGACTTTTTTTTTTTTATTATTGTTATTTAACTTAAAATTTGGATTTTAATTCAATTCAAGTTAAAGTTTGGAGAGAATGAATTTTGAAATTTGTAAAAAAATAAGTCGATTGTGGGTATTACTTGAATGACCTCAAGATTGGACTTCCTCCATAATTAATCAATGAAGCATTATTATTAATTTAATTTTTTTAATTATTATTAATTATGTAGTTTCATGGTATATATATGTGTTGCTTAATGAAGCATTATTAATTGGAAGTGCAGACAAACATGTATGAGAGCTTCAAGCAAGTGGTCCCATGGAGACGTAGATAAGTTGAAAAAGATATAAGCCAAATGCCAACTTTATTCACTTGCAAGTGATGTGCTCTAATTTCTACTCGGCACTTAGAAAATTTGTATATAGCAACTTACTGATTATATGTATTATTAGACAAATTATTTGACGTTTATTTTTTTAAATAAATAAGATATTTAATGAAAGTCTTAATTTGGACGCAATGGAGATGGGGTTTTTTTTTTTATATGGAGTTTCTAACTAGAGACTTGTTCAGAAAAGCATGGCTCACTGGGACACTTTTTTTTTTTCTTTTTTCTTAAGAACAACAGAAAAGAAAAGACATCTTTCATGTATTTACTTTGATGAAGACTAATTACATTGTTATTGACCTTAAGTATGCACAAAAATTAAAGAGTGAAAACAAGAAGGGGTCAAGCATGAGCAAATTTTCATAATAAGCACCTTCTCTTCTTATAATTGGCTTTGAAACAGGCCTGCCTTAGCTTCTTTGTTCTTTGAGTAAGCTCCATATCAGGCACTTCCTCTACAAGTTTTTTGTGCTCCTCCAGCATATCTATCTCTTCATTCATCCCCATTTCCTACATTCATTTGATTATTTAAAATACAAAATATCTTTAAATTAAAGTCAAGCAAATTTTTCTTGTGATCAAAGTTACGAGATTTTCGAGTTCCAATATTCCATCATACCCATATTTAGAAAAAAAAAATCTGCAAATTAAATTAAGCAAATTGGTAAAGTGATCAGAATTATAATATTTCAAGTTTGAGACATCAAGTAAGAATATCCCATCATACCCATATTTAGCCTAAAAGAATAAAAAAAAAGTCAGCAAATTAATGGTTTTACCTTAACACTGTGGATGAGAGATTTCAAGCTCTTGATCTTCCTATGAGGCCATCTCATTATATTCAGTTCTCTGCATCTCTTCTTCAAAACAGTCAATCCCACATTCATCTCCTTGGCAGCTTTAGTAATGGGCACATCAAAATGCTTCTGAATTTCTTTCAACTCTAATGGGACTGTTCTCCTCTTTCTTCTACTAATAACCCTCTTTTCCTTCACACAAATTGAAGTAGTTGCACGACCATTTCCTGCTAAATCTGTAGCGATGCCTGTACTGCTATTAAGCTGCTTTACATCGAGCACTACATCTTCATTCCAATCCGAGAGAAGATGGTAGTCGATAACTTTCATATCTTCAAACCCGTAATTAAACTCGAAGAAGCTTTCCAACGGTGGAAGTTCCGAAATTCTGCATGAAAATTAAAGAATTAATAAGAGAAAAAATATTCACTCCATAATTTTCACTTTGATCTGTAGAAAAATAACTAAACAGATCATTACTTTTCAAAAATTTCATCCATGCAAAACTGGTCAATGATATTAGGGTTTTCTTGCTTTGGATTGATTACGTGAATTTGATCATAATCCATAATCTACATAAGAAAAAAAAAAGTGGGGATTAGGGATGGTGAAAAGGAATCAGAAGAGGGTATATAATGCATGGATATTATTGAAGTGTGTGCACGTTTATGAGAGTTACGAAAATAAAGTGGATTAATATTAATTAAATTATTAGTGCA
>CATIWF010029404.1:0-24757 GCA_949630135.1 Balakata baccata
CATCTAGCTGCTGCTGCAACTTGCCCTGCTCCTGCAGCATTTTATGGGGTGGGTGTAAATTGCTGTTTGATTAGGATGCTTCAATTATTCAGGCAAAAATTTATTTCTACTCGACATTGCAATTTGGAGTTCATTGCTTAACAAACTGTTTACATACTTGAGAATGTTGTAATGAATTTTCCCACAAATAGCATTGGCCATTTTATTATGACTTCACTTGGGTTGTCGACTACACTGTCAGGAACCTGCTGACAAAAACCATCAAACAAAATGCTTCTTTATATCATTCATTCTATGAGGCAGTGCACTGAATTTTGGTTTATTTCTTCAGGTGTTTGATGGACATGGTGGCGTTGATGCAGCATCATTCGCCAGAAACAACCTTCTTAATTTTATTGTTGAAGATCCACAGTTTCCATCTCGCATAAAAAAGGCAATTAAAAGTGCCTTTGTAAAGACTGACCATGCTCTTGCTGATGCTAAATCTGTTGATAGTTTCTGTGGAACCACTGCTTTGACTGCCCTTATCTTGGGAAGGTATGAAAGTATAAGCTTTTATTTTGCTTGTAGAACTACCTGTTGATTTTGCTGATGCTGATGAAAACTGAATTGACAGTGTTTTTTTGAATTAGTTCATCATTACTTCTTTTTAACTCTGTGTGATATGCAACCTTGTAGAAATATACTCATTGCGAATGCTGGCGATTCTAGGGCTGTGCTGGGAAAACGGGGAAGAGCAATTGAGCTGTCTAAAGATCATAAACCGAGTTGCACCTCCGAGAGACTAAGAATTGAGAGACTAGGAGGTGTGATAAATGATGGATACCTTAATGGCCAATTAGCTGTGGCTCGTGCCCTTGGAGATTGGCACATTAAGGGTTCCAAAGGTGCAAAAAGCCCATTGACTGCAGAGCCAGAGTTGGAGGAAATGAGCCTGACAGAAGAAGATGAATTTTTGATAATGGGCTGTGATGGCTTGTGGGATGTGATGAGTAGCCAGTGTGCAGTTACGATAGTAAGGAAGGAACTCATGACCCATAATGATCCTGAGAGGTGCTCAAAAGAGCTTGTCAAGGAGGCACTTCAGCGCAACACATGCGACAACCTGACAGTAGTGGTGGTCTGTTTCTCTCCTGAGCCACCTCCTAAGATTGAAATCCCAAAATATCAGAGGAGGAGGAGTATATCAGCTGAAGGATTGGACCGTCTCAAGGGAGTATTAAATACTGCAATATGAACAAGAGCAGCTTATATCCAGAATACCCAAAAGAAAGAGAAAAAAGAAGAAAGAAGAAAGAAAAAGCATAAAAAAAAAAAGAACTTCCAGATATGCTGATAGATTTGACCAAAACTTTACTGATATGCTACCTGCTGAAGCTGGGAAATGTTGGATTTTCTCAGCCTATCTTACTCCTGGATATTTGATATACTTTGTTTGAGCCTGAATTCTCAAGTGTCAAAATTAGCATCTTTAGTTTGTAGTAGTGCTTATTGAATTGCTGCAGACTTTTTGATGTTTGTACACAAGTTAAATGTGTCTACTGAATGGAACAATATCTATGAGAGAAACGATTCACACGCCAATTTTGATTGTAGGATAGTTTGAAGAAAATGAAGGAAGTGTACCTGACTTCTCACTGCTCTTATGTATCTATTAATTTCTATTTTTTCAGAAAAAATTCTGTTTTTTTTTTAATTTCCCCCCTACCATTGATGAAATGGGCTAAACATGATCAAGCTCATATATGTTGTATGAAAGAAATTTACTCATCGTCTGCTTCGGATTCAACAAACGGTCCCTTGTGCGGATGACAATCTTTTATTGGACATCTGACTCCGAGTCATTTCTTTCTAAAGCTATATTAGGTATTTTCAAAATGTAAGTTAAATGTCACGGACAAGTGATTATTGTCATGAACTCGTAACAAGTTCCAAAGAGTAGGTCTTTGTTGCATTCGTGATGAGCGTCACGAGATTGTGACGCATATGAGTGGCTTTGCTTCTGTCGCGTTTGTAACAAGTGTCACGAGATTGTGACACATATGGATGGCTTTGCTTCTGTCGCGGTTGTGATGGGCGTCACAAGGTCGTGACAACTGCGATTCCAACTTGCAATAAAATTCCTTTTTCAACTAGAACTCTATCAGATAAGATTCAATCTAGATAAATATGATCTAATCAATAATTCTAAACCTATTAGAACTCTTTTTAACGTATTTTCTTTATAAAATATCATATCAAAGGCTTAGATTACTGCAGAATCAAAACATATTCAGTACTTTTCTCATACACTTGGTTGTTTAGCAAGGTGCTCTCTATTGCTTCATTGTATCCTAAAGTGAAAACAAATTCACTTTTAGAAAAGTGGCATCTTGATACACGCCTTGAAGTCATTGTTATATAATCTCTCTAAATTCTCCCCAACAAGCTGTTGATAGGAGCTTGAGGATATTAAGCTTATGTGAAAAGGGTGTTGTTAATGGTATGAAGATGGTTGTGGATCAAATGACTAAGGAGGGCAGAATTCCAAACATTCTCGTTTATGATAGCTTACTTCATGCATTGTTTCAAGAAGGGCATCTAAGAGAAGCATTAGAAATGTTAGCTTTTAAAATGTAAATGGCATAAAGAAAAGAGAAGAGCAACTGAACAATGGAGGAGAAAATGATTTACTTCACTAATAATTCAAACTTACAGCAATTTACATATATAAAGAACTAAAACAAATCACTAAAATCAAGGTCATAGAATTAAGGAAAAACTAAAATAGAAAGTTTATCTAATTCGAATCACTAAGATCATAGAGCTATAAATCAACCATGATCACATCAAAAACTAAAAATAGTAATCCAATAAACTGAATCTTTGACAGAAGAGGAGCTCATTAGTAGCACTGATGAGCTCTCTAGCACTAAGGAGCCCTCTAGTAGCACTAATGAGAAAAGACAGCTAGGATGTCATGTTGGCAGTCATAAACATTCTTTCAACACTCCTCCTTATTTAGGAGCTGCAAACACCAAGTCTTGCCTTTAAATCTTCAAATTTACTTGCTGATAATGGCTTAGTGAATACTGTTGGAATTTGCACATGCATCTCATACACATTATGCAGCGGAAATAAAATTTTACAAATTTCAATAAGAAGAATCAACCTATGTAGCCATGAACAATTAAAACTATCTAATAGCAAAAGTTTATTACCTTTCAAAACGAGTATCCTTTCTTTGATTCTCTTCTTACTGGGTTGTAGCAAACCACAGTAATCTTTTAGGATCACCTCTGATAATATCCAAGCGAAGGGAGAAACGAGAAAATCGTTTAAGGAATGGGTTGGATTAATCTATCGTGCTAGCAAAAGATTAATCCCTTGAGAAAAGATGAGGAAAATAATTGGCACTCAATTCTTTGTGTTGCAATAGCTAAATAATCTATAAAAAGACTATTTATAACCCACGCAGAATTAGGGTTTGAAACTCTTAATTATAGAATTCTAATTAGATTAAAATTTCTAATCTGTCACATGTCTCGATTGGAAAACTTATTTTCCGCTCGAGAAATTGCCTATGTCAAGCGAATCCTGGTCGGGAAACCACCTTTCCCGATCGAAATTTGGTTTTGTTTCAATCCAATAGCTATTTCCGATCGGGATACTTATTTTCCTTATCGATGCCTTTGTCCTGCTTAGGAATTATGTTCCCGGGCAAGAATTCGTCTGAACTTTTTCTCTCATTGTTTTGGATTCGATCCAAAAGCCCATTTGACTTTTTCTTCACACTTTCAATGAGTGTGACTCATTAGATTTCCGGCTATGTTGGCCACCCGGATTGATACTTAATCTCGAACAGATCTTGAGCGGTATCTAGCAACATATCATAACCCCCAATTAGCCAGAAAATAGTAGTTTAACTACGAACCTTTCCATAGATAATTATTTTTGCAATTCGTCCTTTCACTATTCTATACTCCACTCAGTTCAGAGCACGAACTCTACGTTAGCTCCCACTAGACTGACTGCATCACATCTAGTTCGAGTGATGTTAGATCTTATCTCGAGACTCATTACTTTTACAGACATATCACTAAAGACTATCTTCATGATACTTCCACTCTGGCCAGAGATTCCTAAGTAATGATCTTAACAAGAGGCCATGGGTATACTCTTCTTCTATCAGAAGTGATAAGTCCTTTGTTGGCTACTTAACTACCTTTGAATACCTCAAGCTGTACCCAATCACCACCCTATGAGAGACCTCTTCTGAGGCAACAAGGAATGGAGTCAAAGTACAAGATTAGTATCCAAGATAACTTTGAGCACCTCAAGTTTAAGGATACTTGCACCGATGTTATGATGAGACTATCACTGACATAGAATAGAGGATCCATGTGATGGCCTCATATCAGGTCATCTAATGAACTTGACTACCTTAGCCAGCATCCACATGTTAACTCTAGACAACTCATGTCTATAGATTATGAGATCTACTGCTTGATCCAATCAAGGAGTATAACATGTGCTAGTCTATCTAGATTGACAATGTCCAGTCTTGTTAATCCTATAACTAGAGACAATTTAGATATAAGCATTATTACACATAATAGGAAATTCAATATCATGATCCCATCATGATTTCCTTCATGCTATGTTTATATCATGAACTTCATCAATTAATTTAAGATTCACAACACAAATGAATATCAATTAAGTGAAGATGCCTTCATTCATATAAAATGAGTTTGTATAATAAGTGTTAAAGACGATTGGCTTTAGAGCACCTTTCTAACAAATATATATGTAATATGATTTTCTGACTTGTAGTAAATTAGCTTCACATTTCCTTTTTGTTGTACTTCCTTCAGGAAGAACAACTTGATGTTGAAATGTTAGTCTTCCCATGGAACATAAGATTCATAGAAATGGCTACGCCAGCCTAATTATCAACTAGAATTTCTATGTGTTTCCTTCTGCTCTAGGCTTAGATCAATTAGAATTTTCCTTGACTATAGAGCTTGGTTTACAGCTGATCTAGCAGCAATGAATTCTGCCTCTGCAGTAGATTGAGCTATAGTCTCCTGCTTCCTCGAGCACCTTGAAAAGATACTTGAACCAAGTGTGAAGCAATACCCTGAGGTGCTCTCTATGTCATCAACTGAGCCTCCCCAATCATTGTCTGAAAAACCAATCAGTTTTAACTATTTGCCTCTTCTATACTTGATTCCAAAGTCATGAATCTCTTTGACATATTGAAGAACTCTCTTAGCTGCTTTATGATGCAACTCACTGGGATAGTGCATGAATCTAGATAAAACACTCACTGCATTGAGAATATTAGACCTTGTTACTATGATATACATGAGTCTATCGATCATGCTTCTGAAATTTGCATGATCAATCTTTTCTGCTCTATCTTCTTTGCTAAACTTCTCTTTTGAGTTCATATAAGTGTTGATGCCTTTGCACTCATCAAGCCTGAACTTCTTCCAAATTTCCTTGGCATACTTATATTGACATACACAAATTTAATCCCTTTTTTATCTAACCACCATGCTAAAAAGGTAAGTCATCATGCCCAGGTCAGTCATATCAAAGCCCTGCTTCATCTCTAACTTGATATGATAAGAACATTTGTTCCTCTTAACTTAACACACAAAATGGACTCCAACGGGCTTTTACTGGATCCTAGCTTCAACAAATATTCATCAATCCTGTTGTACTTGGCCTTTGGAGCCTGCTTCAACCCATAGAAAGCCTTCTTAAAGAGATAAACTTTATCTTCTTCTCCCCTCTTCATATAACCTTTTGGTTGATCAACATATATCTCCTCCTGTAGGTAGCCATTCAAAAAGGCAGACTTAATATCTAGCTAGTATACTCTCCAGTTCATCTGTGCAGCAACAGCAAGGAGAAGCATGATGATATCCAATCTAGTAATTGGTGCAAATTTGTCTGAGTAATCCACACTAGATATTTGAGCATAGCCTTTTACCACAAGTTTGGCTTTGTATTTGTTAACTGTGCCATCATCATCGAGCTTAGTTCTGTACACCCATTTACATTGATGACATTTCTTGATGAGAGTCTGCTCACCAACTCTTAGGTTTAATTTTTTTCTATTATAAGGAGCTCCTCCACCATTGCAACCTTTCATTTCTCACTCATTTTGGCTTCTTCATAACATGTAGGTTTATAAACAGCTACATTGCACTTTTAATAGACATCAGTGAGTGGCCTGGTACCTCTTACAAGTCTCTCATCTACTGTTTCAGCTTCCCAGTCTTCAAGCGCTTAATCTACTATGGTGTAAGCTTTTGCTCTTGGCCTATAAGCTTTCACTCTTAGCCTATAAGCTTTCCTTCACTCTTAGCCTATAAGCTTTCCTTCACTCCAGTTCCATTCTTCATTTTCAATACATCTCTAGTGATGACAATCTTTGCATTATGTGGCTTATAGACTTTATAGGCTTTAGCAGTTAAGCTAGAACCAATGAAGACTCTAGGTTGTGCTTTCTCATCCAACTTATCTATTTTAATCTATGGCATATGAGTATAGCACAAACAACTAAATACTTTAAGAAATTTTAAAGATGGTTTAAAGCCATACCAAGCCTCAAATGGAGTTTTGTGCTCTACAGCACTAGTGAGGAGTTTATTTGTAGAAAACAGCTGTGTTTACTACCTCTGCTCAGAATTGCTTCGGGAGGTTCTTTTCATTCAACATACACCTTGTCATTTCCAAGATATATCTATTCCTCCTCTCACTGACCCTATTCTACTGTGGAGTATATGGAGCAATCAAGTGGTGATGAATTCCAAATTCCTTACAAAACTGATTAAAGGTTGCAGAGGTATACTCCTTACCGTTGTCTGATTTAATGGCCGGATTTTGCAAAGGCTTTCATTTTTAACTTGAGCCTTGAATTTCCAAAAGATTGATGTCACCTCTGACTTGTGCTTCATGAAAAAGATCTAGCACATTCAAGAGAAGTCATCAATGAAGATGACATAGTAGAGACTACTATTGAGTGAGGCAGTTCTCTGAGGGCCAAGTTGATAGGCTTTGCAATTAAAGATGTGCTTATCAATTTCTTGAAGCCCTGTCACCAACTCGTTGGATTTCATTTGAAGAAGACCTTGTAGATGGTAATGCCCCAATCTCTTATGATACAGGTCAGTGGTGTTATCATTTATTGGAAAAGCAATTTTCTTCTCCTCCAATGGATTTAGAGCAAAGCTTTTTCCTTGCATTTTGAATCTGAAAATATCTTTGCCTTTTTCATCTTTGATTAAGCACATGTTCCCCTCAAATATGACTTTATAACCCTTTTGAATCAACTAGCCAATACTCAAAAGGTGTTAGTCAATTTTAGGAACATATAAAACATCATAAATGAGTTTTGTACCTAAATAGGTTCGGATTACAACTATTCCTTTACCTTTGACAATAATATGCTTACAATCTCCAACTCTGACTTTTGAGGAGGTAGAAGGTTTTAGATCCTTGAACAACTCTTTATTGTTGGTCACATGATTGGAGCAGCCACATCAATTAGCCAGTGGTCTGCTGAATCCATATTAGTGAAACAAGTAGCAACAAACAAATGATCTTCTTCTTCTTCATCTACTACTTTTGCCTCTTCCTAATTTTGCCTTGCATTCTTACAGATAATTGCTTCATCCCCATTTGCTGACATTTAGAGCGTTTAGCTTCAGGTCTTCTCTAACACTTAGAAGATGGGTGACTCTTCCTGTTACAATGTCGGTAGGGTGTATATGACTTTTTATCCTTTTTCCCTTTTCTAGTTACAGGTTATGCCCTGGTGCCACTACCATCACTACCTTTCTTCTTGTTCTTCCATCTACTCTTGGAAGCACTTTAATGCTTTTCTGCCAGTGCTTCCTCTATTGTTATGTCTTCTCTCATTAATCTCTTTTGTTCCTGTGCTTGAAAGGCATTTAGCAGCTCTACTAGAGAAATCATTAACAAATCCTTTATGCTCACCAAGGCTGAGATTGTGGCCTCATACCTTTCAGGGTTGTAACTAAGATTTTCTCAACAATCCTTGAATCTTTGAACTTAGCTCCAAGTAGTCTAACCTATTAGCTATTCCAAGAAGCTTCTCTAAAGAGTCTTTAATGGATTCAGACTCCTTCATTCTCGGCAGTTCAAACTCCCTGATGAGGTTCAATACTTGCATGCTTTTTATCCTTTCTTCACCTTCATACTCCTTTTTCAGGTAATTTCATATCTTCTTTGCTGACTTTAGAGACATGATCCTTGTAAATATGGTAGGTGAGACTACTGCAAATAGTGAAGCTTTTGCTTTTGACTTTCTGGTTTTTCTTTCTTTGTGTGCCTTTAATTGTGTCATGGTGAGATATGCAAGGAGTGCTTGGATTTCATAGTCCTCCTCTATTGCTTTCCAAAGATCCAATGCCTCCAGGTTGGTTTCCATTCTCACTACCCACATTTGATAATTTGTTCCATCGATGTGTGATTGGATTCTCCTTCCATGATTTACAGAAATAAGTATAGGTCCCTTAAGAATAAATTTTTGATACCAATTGTTAGCTTTTAAAATATAAATGGCACAAAGAAAAGAGAAGAGCAACTGAATAATGGAAGAAAAAATGATTTACTTCATTAATAATTCAAACTTACAACAACTTACATATATAAAGAACTAAAATAAATCACTAAAATCAAGATCCTAGAATTGAGGAAAAACTAAAACAGAAAGTTTATCTAATTCAAATCACTAAGATCATGGAGCTACAAATCAGTCATGATCACATCAAAAACTAGAAATAGTAACCCAACAAATTTAATCTTTGACAGAAGAGGAGCTCTATAGCAAGACTAATGAGCTCTCTAACACTAAGGAGCTCTCTAGTAGCACTGATGAGAAAAGACAACTAGGATGCCATGTTGGCAATCCTAAACATTCTTTCAACAGGTATTGAATGAGATGGCTATCCTAAACATTCTTTCAACAGGTATTGAATGAGATGGCTAGGCAGGGTTATGTTCCTGCATCATCGACATTATTTAATGCTCTTATTCATGGATTTTGTAAGCAAGGAAAAGAAGGGAGAGCAGCTTGATGACATGGATGGTAGTGGTTGCATGCCCGATAGAGGAAGTTATGGTCCACTGATTAATGCTCTCTACGTAGGAAGGGAAATTTTTTTAAGGGATTAAGTCTCTTCTTTCAAATGGTAGAAAAAGGTGTATCTTCCGAAGAAATTCTTATATAAACTATACCTACCATGTTATCTATAGACTAATCCAATAACTTATTAATATGTATTTAATTATTTTATTCTCATTGATTGAAATAAATGCAATATATATATATGTAACATTTAATGATTGAATTAATTTATAAATGACATAGTATGCATAATTTACCTAAAAATTTTCATAATTCCTTATTATTTTTATGTGGAACTCATTGCTTCTTTGTCTTAGCAATGAGTTTGTTAATTGATTATATTATTTTTTTTAAATTACGATTAGTTTTGCAAACAAACATTTTACCTCAATTTGTTAATATAATCAAGGTTGGTTTAATAGCCTAGTGATTAAACCTTTATCTCGTTCTACAATAGGTGTGGTTCAAACCTTAAAAATTAATTTTTAATTTATTATTATTGTTTTGCTTTATTTGATTTTAAAAAATGTATTCCTTATTTTTTCATAATTTATTATAGAATTACAATAAAAATTTATAAGAGGTAATGATTTTATGAAAAAAAATATTTATAATCAATTATATATTTCCTTAAGTAAATATTATTTTTATAGGACAAATTTACCTTGTAAATAAATTTAAAAAAATGACAGAAGATGATGCTCTTTATTTTAAAAAATATTTTTAATAGAATAAATAATATTTTTAAATATAGAAGTAAAAGTTTTTTTACAAGCCCAAATATTTATCAAAAAGAAAAAAAGTAAATAATTTTTAGTATGAGGAAAGAGAAAAATGTTTTAAAAAAATTAACACACCAACATAGAAAAAAAATATACATAGAAAATTGAAATGTATAAATTACAATTGAAATAGAGAATAAAGTTTGGATGGAAAAAATTTTAAAACCCAATAAAAATAAGACATAGCAACTAATGAAGTCACCTAATAATTAATATTTTAAAGCTAACTTTAACTGTTAATCAATTAATGATGCCACCGAAAAGATTTGAAGCAAAATAAGTTAACCTGTTTCAAAGAGATGCAAAAGCAACCAAATAAAATGCACAAATGCCTTTGAGATATACACCCACCAAATATTGACCTTGAAGAAAAGATTTACTTCACCTTTGAAAAGGATTTGGTGGGTCTTTGAAGAAAAGGTTTTAATTATGTGATAATAGGGGTAAATATTAATTTTGAAAAAAAAAAGGATGGGTTTGTAATTCTTGAGCTTTGATTTGTGGAGAAAATGAGATATGAGACATTTTAGGAGTTTTGCAGAAGAGAATGGAGGAACACATTAATTTAATAGTTTATTATATAATTAAATTAAATTTTGAATGCTATGTGAGTTCCTTTTCTTCACTTCACAAACCTCTAAAATTATCTGCATTCCACTTTTCTATCATATCAGCAGTAAATAGTCATATATTCTATTTTAGAAATTGACCAAATAGTAAAATTGATAAAATATGAAATTAGAAAAAAAAAAAAAGAGCAAAATGACAAAATGGATAAACTACTGGATCGAATATGCCTAATAAAATCAGTATAAATGCAAATTTCCATGGGAGTTCATAGGCAGGAAGCATGTGCTCCGGTGCCAGACAGACAATGACCCAAGGGAGAAAAAGAACAGAACACTCAAATAGTATTATCATATCAATAGAATGTCATGGAACTCAGCATGCTTGGCATCTTAAATTTTGCAATAGAAATGAGATTCTAATTTTAAATTTAAATTTAGTATTTTATTTTTAAAAAAATAGGATTCCAATTACTCCATATTTTAAAAATTTTATTATATAATTTTTGATGGTATTTGATATCAATTTCCTTTCATTTTTTTCTATTAAAAATATTGTATTCCCTCATTAATTTTTTATTCAAAATAATATAATTTTTTTTTATCTAAATAGCTTAAAAATCCTATTATCTAGTTTATTTTTATAGAAATTAAATAATAAAATAAAATAAAAAGTAATATATAAACTCTAAACTATTTAAATTATTTTTTAACTTTTGAATATCTCACATTCATAATTATTCAGTTTACAATTCTATTACATTAAATTTTTAGCATTTTTAATATCGAAATTTTGAAAATTAGATTTTGTTTAAAAACTAAAAACTAAAATATAGAATTAAAAAATAAGTAGTAATTTATTTTCTTATAAAATATAAAACTATTAAAAATAAGGATAATTATGAAAAATAATTAATTTTTGAATTTATTCCTTTTATTTATAGACCAAATATAAAAATAAGATTCTAATTTTTTATTACATTAACATACCAAAAATAAATATTGGAATTCTTTTTTTTTATATAAGAAAAATAATTTTATTGATTCAAACTAACAATACATCGATAGAAATATATATAAATCTAGTAAAAATTATAAAGTATGAAATAATAAAAAAAATTCACAGTGCCCAAATTAATAATATAATAAATTGGCTCAAAACCCACAAATTTGATAATTGTATAGTAACTAGAATATTTACGCATCTCTATTGGATCGAATATAGTTTATATATTTGAATCGCTCACACAAAAATGTCATAATAAGACGATTGAAACAAAACGACAAAATCAAACATTGTAACAAGACGACGAAATCACATAAAACAAAACAAATAATAAAATTTAGATCTATGTGGAATAACCACCTATTTTAGAAATAAATTGATAAAAAAAAATATAGAAGATAATTTCAGGCCAATAATCACCAAAAATCACATCTACTTTAAGAAAGATGATAATGAGAGAAAGAAACAAGAAAAAAATTAAGAAGAAAGGAGGCTAGGATTTTTAGGTATAGCAGAACTTGTGTTATATAAATATTGGAATTCTAAAAAACCAATTTTTGAAAGAGATTTTTTTTTTTTCATGTAAACCTTAAAAGATTTGATGCTCTCGTAATATTACTGTCATAAAAGACGACTTCTCTGTCTCTTATGCAAATAGGTTACCCAAAATTAATGGCTCTTCCTCTCATTTGCTGCTCTGGATGTCACTTTTATGTGCCGTTTGTGTGGGAGTGCAGCAAATAAAACAAGGAAACTGAACTACTGAAATGAAAAAATCATTTTCCTTGCTTTGGACCGCAAAGCAAATATTGACAAGAAAATCTTAATAGTTCTTTTCTAGTGTTTTCATTTATTTTACGGTCTAAAATTAATTATATTCAAAATTTAGTTACAATACTCTCCATCCCTTTCTAAAGACAAATTTAGTGGAATTTGAATATAGGAGCTCTTTCTCTATAAATTCAGTCGTTATGAAAATAATCAATGTCAACAGAAATTTATTTGTTGAAACGTGAATTTCATATTTTCAATATTATGGTACATCGGTTACTAGAATTTGAAATAATTTTTACAGTACAAACACTTTAAACGGCACTTGGATGACTTGAGAATGGACGCAATTATAGAATGCATGAGAAGAAAAAATTTCAGAGGACCTTTTTCATGTCTTTCTTTATGTAACCTAATGTTGGAGTAGATAAGTTATTGTTTAATTCCTCCTTTTATACATTCAATGTATTTAGATCTTGGATTAAATCAAGTCCAGTTAGCTGTCCAAACTCATAACCTAATACTATATGTATTAGCAGTCCAAACTTATAACTTAATACTATATGTATTGTCAACTGAACTATAATATTTAAATAATAATTTTTTTTTAAGAGTAAAAATACAGATAAAAAAAAAATACTTTAAAATATAGAATGTCCATTTGCGCATGATAGTTGTGCGCTTGGGGGAATAAAATTATAATTGGCATATGCAAGTCCACTACAGAAAATGCAGCGCAATGACCTTTTCACCACTTCAACTCCGAAGTTTCCTTGTCCCCATACATCCACAAGCAAAAACAGGCAATCATCACAAGAAAACAAAGGGGGATTTCTCTTCACCATACATTAAATTATTATAAAAAGTATGAAGTCTCAGTTGAGTTTGACATCAACGTTTGTGATATATCTTTAATTAAGCTCATTGAAACAATTGTTTATTGTCAGCTTCATAGTTTCCTTTCTCTCCCAATCCAAACCCAAAAAGCCATGTTTTTTCATTGGTTTGGTTCCTGTTGTTCAGTCTGGTAAGCAACTCTATGCATCATCTTTTCTCACATGTGAAACTCAAGAATCTAGACCTTACTCTTCTTTTTTCTTCTCTACTTTTTTATTCAAGTCAAAAATATTTCCTTTCTTTCTTACTTTTCACACCCTCCAGCAGGAAGCAGACACTTTCTTGCCTTAACTGGATATGGTAAGTTGTTTTGTGCTTTAGAGTTTTCCTTCTTTTGTTGTCTTTAACGGGTCTTTGTGGGTTTAAATTTAATGTACAAAAAGTTGCTATTTTTTCAGTTTAGATAGAGAATTCCTGGTTTTAGGCCACTATTCGCTTCTATTTGTCTATTAGATATCACTTATGGGTTTTTTTGTGTCTAAAAGTTTACCCATATCCTGTTAAGAGAATTAATAGTAGATTCCCTGGTATATGTCAGTGTTCAGATAGAAGTTTCCAACTATTTGAATTTTTTTTGTTGTTTTGATAAATGGTGGGTTAGGTTTGTAGTTTAGACTCTAGATAACGAATTCACTCTGTGTTTTTGTTTCTTAGGATAGATCACGGTGATTATAAAGTGTGAATTGATTAATTAGGCAAATTCACCATGAAAGGATTTTGGATTCTGGTTCTGATGGTTTTTAGCAATGGAGTTTGTCTAAATTGTATTGCTAATAACATCACCGGAAGACCAGACTTTGTAAACATTGGAGCTACTTTGGCATTCAATTCAACTGTTGGAAAAGTTGCAAGAATTGCAATCCAAGCAGCTGTGGATGATGTGAATTCTGATCCATCTGTTCTTGGTGGAACCAAGCTAAATATTACAATGCAGGACTCAAATTACAGTGGATTTCTGGGCATTATGAATGGTACATTTTCTTCTTGTGATTGCGTTGACATAATTGCTTAGATTCCCAAATGGGTTATGATTGTTCATCCTTTAATTTAGTTTCTGATTGCAGCTTTGGAGTTCATGGGAAAAGATGTTGTGGCCATAATTGGCCCCCAATCCTCAGTCACAGCTCATGTAGTATCCTTCATTGCAAATGAGCTTCAAGTCCCTCTATTGTCATATTCAGCTACTGACCCAACTCTTTCTTCACTCCAATACCCATTCTTTTTAAGGACTACCCAGAATGATTTGTACCAAATGGCTGCAGTAGCTGAAATTGTTCATTATTATGGATGGAGAGAGGTGATAGCAATCTATGCAGATGATGATTATGGGAGAAATGGGATAGCTGCATTAGGTGATAAGCTTGCAGAGATCAGATGCAAAATTTCATACAAAGCTCCTTTAAGCCCGACAGCAACTAGAGATGAGATTACTGATGCACTAGTTAATGTGGCTTTAACTGAGTCTCGGATTCTTGTTGTCCATTCTTTGTATACTTGGGCTCCAATTGTGTTCAGTGTTGCTCAATATCTTGGCATGATGGGACCTGGATATGTGTGGATAGCCACTAATTGGCTTTCCACTCTTTTAGATACTAGTTCTCCTCTTCCTGCAGATACAACTGATAATATTCAAGGCGTTCTTACATTGCGTATGTACACACCAGAGTCCGAACTCAAAAGAAACTTTGTTTCTAGGTGGAGCAACTTGACAAAGGGAATAACAACTTATGGTCCTATTGGGTTGAGTACTTATGGCTTGTATGCTTATGACACTGTATGGCTGCTTGCACGAGCAATCAGTGCATTTTTTGATCAAGGGGGAAATATTTCATTTTCAAATGATTCAAAAATCAACGAAATACATGAAGGTAACTTGAATCTTCATGCATTGAGTATCTTTAACGGAGGAAAATTGTTGCTCAAAAACATTCTTCAGGTTAATATGATAGGTGTGACAGGTCCTGTCAAGTTTACTTCTGATCGTAATCTCATTCATCCTGCATATGAAATCATCAATGTGATTGGTAATGGGTATAGAAAGATTGGTTATTGGTCTAATTATTCTGGTTTATCAGTTGTGCCTCCTGAAAAATTTTATTCAAGGCCTCCTAATCGGTCTACTTCAAGTCAGAAACTATACGGTGTCATTTGGCCAGGACAATCAACTCAGATACCTCGCGGATGGGTGTTTCCAAACCATGGAAGGAACTTAAAAATTGGGATTCCAAATCGTGTTAGTTATCGTGAATTTATTTCCCGAGGAAGCAATGGGATGTTTTCTGGGTACTGCATTGATGTTTTTGTTGCTGCTGTCAACTTTCTGCCATATGCTGTTCCTTATGAATTGATACCATTTGGAAACGGGAAAGAAAATCCAAGCGATACTGAGCTTGTCCGCCTGATAACATCTGGTGTGAGTACTATATAAACAGAAACTTGAAAGTTATCGAAAATTGGTTCATTTAACATTGTTTCCATTTTTTTTTCTTTTCATCTTCTATACAGGTCTTTGATGCAGCAGTAGGTGACATTGCTATTACTACTGACAGAACAAGAATGGTAGACTTTACACAACCATATGTCGAGTCTGGTCTAGTCATAGTGGCTCCAGTTAAGAAGAAGAATTCGGATGCTTGGGCATTCTTGAGGCCATTTAGTCGCAGTATGTGGGGTGTTACTGCTAGCTTTTTCATAATAGTTGGTGTAGCTGTTTGGATTTTGGAGCATAGGTTGAATGATGATTTCAGAGGTCCTCCTAGAAGACAATGCATCACTATTCTATGGTGAGTGGCAAACCAAAATAAAGGAGTGCTTTATCATGTGATTCATCACATCATTTCTTTTTATATTTTCTGTCTTTCAGCTGTGCAGAAATATTGACATAATGTATGTTTTCCAATCACTTCTGCAGGTTTAGCTTTTCGACCATGTTCTTTGCACATAGTGAGTTTTTAATGAAATTGAAATACACACCGGTAGAAAAGCAATTCCCATTCTAGTTAACAAGAAGATTTTTCATATTTTCTGCAGGAGAAAATACAGTCAGCACCCTTGGCCGCCTTGTCCTACTTGTATGGCTATTTGTGGTGCTTATAATTAACTCAAGCTACACTGCGAGCCTGACCTCCATACTTACAGTGCAGCAGCTTTCTTCTCGCATTAAAGGCATTGAAAATTTAAAGTTGAGCAAAGATCCTATTGGCTACCAGCAGGGTTCGTTTGCTAGGGAATATCTCATCAATGAACTCGACTTTGATGAATCAAGACTCATTCCACTTGTCACCCCAGAAGACTATGCCAAAGCCTTGCAAAATGGTCCACAGAAAGGCGGTGTTGTTGCTATCATTGATGAGCGAGCATATATGGAGCTCTTTCTCTCAACACGATGTGAGTTCAGTATTATAGGTCAAGAATTCACCAAGAATGGATGGGGTTTTGTAAGTAAAATTTTCAATCTTAATTTTCCATTATCTTCTGTTATTCATGTCAATCCTCAGGCCTCATATGCCTTCCTCCATCAATCAGGCATTTCCCAGGGACTCGCCTTTAGCAGTTGACATGTCGACTGCCATTTTGAAACTGTCGGAAAATGGTGATCTACAGAGGATTCATAACAAATGGCTTATGAGAAGTGCTTGCAGTTCAGCAAGCACAAAGTTAGAAGTAGATCAGCTTCCACTCAAAAGCTTCTCAGGCCTTTTTGCTATATGCGGTTTAGCTTGCTTGATTGCTCTCCTCATATATATCTTCAAGATGGTTCGCCAATTCAGCAGGCATTACTCTGACGAATTGTCATCTTCTGGTCCGAGCTTAACCTCTTCACGTGTCAAGACATTTCTTTCATTTGCCGATGAAAAGGAAGAAGAAGGGAAACATCGTTCCAAGAGGCGGCAACTGGAAATGATCTCTGGCAGAGGTGAAGATAAATCAATGGGCAGCACCAGTTCCGACAGAACATATACGGTATCATCTTCAAATAGAGGCGTTGATTATGGCAATGAAGCATAATATTCATGTTATGCACAGATAGAGACCAAACAAGTACATGATGCAAATTTTTGGACAAGATGGAAAGAGATCTTCTTCAGGTTGCCCTTTGCAAGTTTAGATGAAGAGGATAACAGACCGAGATTAGATAAGATATATAATTACAATTATACATGAACTTAATTGCAGTTATCATCATTGCATTGGGGTGTTATAATCATTCAAGGAACAATGCTTTCAAAATACTTGTGAAAGCAAAACTCTTGCTAGCAGAATCTGCGCACAACTTTGTACGCCTGTAATGCTCAATATTAGTGATAAATGCAGGTTACTGCAATTGGTGCAATACTCTCTAATTGGGACAGTATGATTATTCAATTACACAATGTATGAATTTTTTTGTATTTATGAAGATAAAACAATTAAATGCATGTCACAATATGATTGAATTAATTTATAGATGTGATATAATAAGTCTATCAGAAAGAAATGATAACCTTGTATCAATGATGCGGCACACAACATATGAATGTGAATATTAATCTCTTTTGCAATATCCATATTTTAGTTTTAAGAAAATTTATGGAAAAATCAATGTTTATACACTTTATTCAATTAAAATCCTTTTTTTGCACTTTATTAATTTATATGATTTACCATAAATGATTTACAATGCACATTCATATAAACTAATACTCATCAAAATTATTAATTTTGAATAAATATGGGCGAATCTATTGTAATTACCATAAATGTCATACAATGTGCATTCAAACAAATCAACACTTCAACAAACTTATTAATTTTGAATAAATGTGGATGAATCTATTATAATTTAGCATACATTTTATTAATATATGCACTTGAAATAAATAATAATTTGGAAAGATGATTCATATTTAAATGAATTAATTTCGGAAAAAAATAACTTAAATGAATAAAAATTAAAAATTAATGGATTTAGATTTAGATTTAGGGGATAACGCATTAGGGATTAGGGTTCAAGGGCTGATTTAAGTTATAACTTCTGGAAATAATCGCCCCACCAAAAACCGGGCTAATTAGCCAAATGCTAATAAATTTTATTATTTTGTTATAATTTGATACCGAATCTTTTAATTTTTATAAATTGATACCAAATATTTTATAAATATTGTAACTTAATATCAATCTTCAATGGCCATTGTATGTCATATTATTCATGTCAGATTTATTTTTTCATAAAACACACTTAAATGACAACATCTCTAAATATTAAAAAAAATAAAATTATACAAATAAATTAAAAAAAAATAATTTATCCAATTATTGCCATTTTGAATGTATTATTATAAAAAAATAAATATTATGTAGGATATGTTATATCATTTTTTCAGTTCTTTAAATTAAAAATTAATACCAAATTAAAATATTTATCAACTAGGTCGTACCAATTTGTAAGGTTAACAAGATTTTATCATATGTGCAATTGTCCCAAAAACTGCCAAGAGAGGTCCGTACTCTGTATTGTACTCGCAGAGAACGCAGGCGCCTTGTAGAAATTCAGTGATATGCATAACGCCACAATATCCTACACGAACGAGAGATAGAGCGTGTCTCAGCTACTTGAGAAGATTGATGTTTGCCAAGAAATCGATTAGTGTTAGCGATGTTACACAGCAAGACATTCAGTAAGAAGACCCGGGGAGGCAAAGTTCAAAAGGTTACCTCTCTTAAACCCTACCTCATACACCCTACTCAATCCTTTTTTTTCTAGTCTTATATTTTTGTGATTCGTGCAGCTTGTGAGAGAAGTTTATCTCAGAGATGATATTTACTGTGGAGCTTCCTTTTGTAAAGTATGCGATACCACGGCTGCTCGATTGACTGCTTCTGCTTCAAATATTCTCGTTCTCGACACTAATGTCGTTCTCAATCAGGTATTTTACTTGAATTATTTTTTGTGTATTTAAGTTTGTGATTCCCTGGGATTCAAATGAATTGTTGTCGTGTTTTCAGATTGATTTGCTTGAGAATCCAGCCATTGAAGATGTAGTTGTGCTATCAGTTGTGTTGCAAGAGGTTAAGAACAAGAATACAGCTGTTTACAATAGAATTCGAGCTCTCTGCAGCAATCCTGCCCGGAAATTCTTTGTTTTCTCTAATGAATTCCATAGGTTTGTCTTTTCGAGCCGGTGTTTGCGTAATGCTTTTTTCTATTATTGTTGGAGTTTTGGTTGTTAATTGACCTTTTACTTGTGGCTTACTCTTCAGAGATACTTATGTTCAGAACATGACTGGAGAAAGTCCTAATGACCGAAATGATAGAGGTTTGCCATTTTTGTATTCACTAGTCCTATATTGCTTTTTGATGCAGCATCATGGTATCCTTGACTGTTTATATTTACACTGTACTTCTTGGTCTTAATGGATTTTTTCTGCTTCATAGCTACAAATGTTGTGTCATTGTTTCCCGTCTATTATTTCAAATCTTGATATTTGAGAATTGTGTAATTCAGCAATAAGAGTGGCTGCCAGATGGTATCAGAGTCATATTGGTGATGCAGCAAAGATTTTACTTATCACTAACGATAGGGAAAATAAACGGAAGGCTACTGAAGAGGGCGTTTCTGCTGAGACAAGTATGTACATCAACCTTTTTGATATGATTCATCCATTATTTGAATGTATTTGATACCTGTAATGAATCCATAGTTCTTATCATTATTTTATCAATCTAGTGGAACTACTTTCTGCAAAACTCACTTCCATTTGAATGTATTTGATATCTGCAAAAAATCCATAGTCCTTATCATTATTGTATCAATCTGGTTTGAACTACTTGCTGCAAAACTCACTTTTAAATTCTTGTTTTATTTCAGTTGAATCTTATGTCAAATCACTAGGTCAACCGGCTTTGCTTGACCTGCTTGCTCAGCCTGCTTCTGAAGATAGTGTCATGGAGGAACTTGAAGATTTGAGACCTTCAAAGAGGAAGGTTGTTTATCCAGAGGTATTACCCTGCAGTTTGCTTGCATTTGTGGACTCTAGGTTTGTGCAGTTTGAAAGAATCAGAGAATACATTCTGTGCAATTTCTAACACTCCATCATTTTACAGCATAAGCCCATGTCAGAGATTACTGCAGGCTTGACCAGTGGAATATATCATCAGGGAAAACTTCGCGTTAACCGATATAATCCTTTTGAAGCATATGTTGGAAGCGAGGGCATTGGTGATGAGATAGTCATATATGGGCGTGGAAATATGAACAGAGCTTTTGATGGTGATATAGTGGCAGTGGAACTTCTTCCTCAAGATCAGTGGCATGAGGATGGATCTTTGTCTATAGCAGATGAAGGTATGTTATCTGCCAACTCATTTTGGCAGTGAGGTAGTTGGTTGACTGTGTTGCCTATCCCACGAGGGATTTTTTCACCTTGAACTGCTTTTTGGTATCACTTTCTGTATGCCTCTCTCAATTGCAAAAGTTACTTGCCTCAGTGCAGTTTATTAGTTGTCCTAATAGTTGAATTCAAGTGCAGGAAAATGACCTTGCATTTGACTTGTGAGTTGTGATTAGATCAAGCTGTGTTTTATTTTATCATGATTATTATTTCTATTTGGAGAGAAGCAGTCAGGCATGCATTTCGACACCAAGTTCTCATAACAAGTTTCTTTGCCCATTGTAGATGATGATGATGAAGAGGTACGTTTAGTTCCAGGAAGTGCAGATGATGCTCCCAGAACTACAAATCCTGTATCAAGTTCTGCTGGTGACACAAACCCTATCTCCACTCATCCATCTGGCCACATAGTTGGCATTATAAAGCGTAATTGGCATTCGTAAGAACTCTTTCTGCATGCACATGTTGCATTATTACTTTATCACAGAACACATATCTCTTTGTAGCTTCCTCGAACTAATCCTGTTATAATCAATTTGTGAGGATACTATTTTTGTGTAATATCACTCTTGAGGGAAGATCTGACTGCCTTTCATGCCTCATGACGGGGCTCTTAAATGCTAAGTTTCTGGTTTACAGCTGTAATTTCATTTTAGTGGTATGAGGTTCCTTCTTTGATCATCTTCAAGCACGTGGAAGATTATCTGTAATCTGATATACCTATAGAACTGCATAGTATCTGTACCAAATGCAGTTCTTTTCTTCTATATAAATCTTTTTGGGTCATTGATTCAATTTTTTGTTAAATAATTATATGCAGCTATTGTGGATCTTTGGAGCCAATGCCAATGCCTGCTGGAAGTGGTGGTCTTGTTCATGCATTATTTGTCTCCAAAGATCGGAGAATTCCTAAGATTCGAATTCAAACTCGTCAACTCCAGAATCTTTTGGACAAAAGAATCATTGTAGCAATTGATTCTTGGGATCATCAATCACGCTATCCTTCTGGTCACTACGTACGAAGCATAGGGGCTATAGGTGATAGAGATACTGAAACAGAGGTTTGTAGTAATTATTTCTTCTGCTCTTGTGTGAGATAGAAAGGGAGAGAAATTCTATTATGTGAATGGTTGTTGCTGGTAGACTCATGACTCTACATGTGTTAATTTAACAGGTGGTCTTGATAGAGAACGACATAGATGCAAGACCGTTTTCTGCTCAAGTTTTGGCATGCTTGCCTCCATTACCATGGTCAGTTTCTGCAGAAGATTTGACCAATCCTGTTAGGACAGACTTACGGCATTTGCGTGTCTTTAGTGTTGACCCTCCAGGTTCATGATTGAATTACATACTTCTTCCTGCAGAGATATATATTCATCTTTGTACTTACTACATTAAAATTAATGGGGTTTATCAGATAAATTTGCTTGATGCATGTGTGCCTATGGCATTTTCAGGGTGCAAGGATATTGATGATGCACTACATTGTACATTGCTTCCAAATGGAAATTTTGAAGTTGGAGTTCGTATCCTCTTATATGCTTACTGTAATTTTAACTGAAAGTGATTACAACACATGCAGAAGAAAAGGCAATGCAATAGCTGAGTTTGTCCATGCTTGTATTCCGTATATTGTCAAATTTTGCCATCAGATTAGAGGTCCTATTTGCCTTCTGATTTGAATTTATGGGTCTTGAATTAGATTGGATAGTGGGGAGGCCTCCATTTGCCTGTTATGCTACTCTTGATAATGGTGCAGTGCTACCATGCTTGTCATTCTTTTTAGTTGTTTTATTGCAATTTGTTTTTCATTATTGATATGAAATTAGATATTGCTGATGTAACAAACTTTGTTCACCCGGGAACCCCTCTCGATGATGAGGCTACACAAAGAGGCACATCTGTATACCTTGTTGAGCGTCGTATTGACATGGTTCCAAAACCTCTAACAGAAGGTTCTTTTTCCCTCCTTCCTTGGTAACATCTATAGCAATTTAAAAATCACAAAAATCCATGGTGTTAGATTGTAATGTCCTTATTTTTGGTACTAAAGGTCGCTTGTTAACAAGTTTTATGTTGTAGATATATGTTCGCTCCGAGCTGATGTGGAGAGGCTTGCTTTTTCGGTCATTTGGGTATGTGCTTCAGTTACTATCAATTATAATCCATAGAAATTCCATCTGCTTTCCTATAGTAGTCATTTCCTTAATAATTGTAAACACAAAGATATGAGAATATATTTCTTGTGTATATTGCTACAAGTTTTACATATTTATATACAAAGATTGAATGCTAATAAGACAACTATACTAATTATGATACTACACTAATTAGGGTATTTACAACCACTAATTAGGGAATTATATTCTGTAACACTCCCCCCCAAGCTGGAGCATAGATATTAATCATGCCCAATTTGTTACAAAGATAATCAACTCGAGCCCCATTTAAAGTTTTAGTGAAAAGATCTTCCAATTGTTCTCCTGTCTTCACATATCCTGTGGAGATCAAACCTTGCTGTAGTTTCTATTGAACGAAATGACAGTCAATCTTAATATGTTTTGTTCGTTCGTGGAAAACAGGATTAGAAGCAATATGAATGGCTGCTTAGTTATCACACCACAACTTTGCTAGTACTGTAATCTTGAGACCCACCTCAGTCAAGAGTTGACATATCCACATAATTTCACATACAGATTGTGTCATGCTCCGATATTCTGATTCAGCACTCGAACGTGATACATCATTCTGCTTTTTTACTTTTTCATGAAACCAAATTTCCTCCAACAAAGACACAGTAGCCTGATGTAGATCTTCTATCAATTTTTGAACCTGCCCAATCGACATCTGAGAAACACTCAATATAAGTGTCCATGATTCGCATACAAAATACCACGTCTAGGGGCCCTTTTCAAGTAACATAAAATTTGTTTTAAAACTGTGCAGTGATGAACTGTTGGTGATGACATAAATTGACTCACAATACTAACAGAATATGCAATGTCCGGACAAGTCGCAGTGGGATAAATCAACTTCTCAACCAATCTTTTATACTTCTCAGGATGTTCAAATAGTTCACCATGCTTTGTAAGTTGCACACTAGGAATCATTGGAGTACCTGACGGCTTTGCCCCCAATTTTCTTAGTTTCAGACAACAAGTCAAGCACATATTTCCATTGAGATAGGAAAATACTTTTCTTACTCCTTACTACTTCCACACCCAAAAAATATTTCAGCATCTCTGAGTCTTTAGTGTGAAACTGAGTATGAAGAAAATACTTTAAAGATGAGATTTCCACACTATCGCTTCCAGTAATAATAATGTCATCAACATACACAACTAGCAAAATAACCCCAGCTTCAGATTGTCTATAAAATACTGAATGGTCAGACTTACATTTCAGCATCCCAAACTTCTCAACTACCTGACTAAACTTGTCAAACCAAGCTCGAGTACTCTATTTTAAGCCATACAGAGATTTGTGAAGACGACAGACTTTCCCAAACTCACCTTGAGCAACAAACCCTGGAGGTTGCTCCAGATAAACTTCCTCATGGAGATCACCATGGAGAAAAGCATTCTTGATATCAAGTTGATACAAAGGCCAATTATGAGTAGCTGCCATAAAAATAAATAATTTGACAGATGTTAGTTTAGCAATCGGAGAAAAAATGTCAGAATAATTCACTCCATAGGTTTGATCATAGCTTAACTGTGAACACCCATTTGCAGCCAATAACTTGTTTTCCTGGAGGTAAATCAACCAAGGTCCAAGTACCATTGTCATCCAAAGTGTTCATTTCCTCCAACATTGCATTGTGCCATCCAGGATGAGACAAGGCTTCATTTGGAATCAAGGGATGCAACAAAGGAACAAGAAGAGGGTGACAGGTGATGATAAGAAACAAAAGAGGAAACATGATAAGTACATTGGCGCTTATCTTTGCGCAAAGCGATAGGAAGATCATCACTGGAAACAATATCTGATGACAGAGGAGTTGGTGTAAGACACGGATTATGAGGGTGCTGTCTTCTAGAATAGACCGGTCGAATGGAGGGCTCGACGGGAACCGAGTCAGGAACTGGTTTAGAGGATGTGATAGTGTAGACTAGCAAATCGTCATCCTCCCCTTGATGTGCTGAAGCAGAAGATGAGAAATATGACGTTTCTTCCAGAAAAGTGACATCATAAGATATAAGATACTTATTAAGAT
>CATIWF010029421.1:0-53906 GCA_949630135.1 Balakata baccata
TTAGAGATTCAACCAAAGTTAAACCGGTCAAAGTAACATTTTATCTAAATATAATTTTTAATAAGTCCATACACAATAAAATATGAAAAATAAATAAATTAAATCTATTTTATACATAATTATATTTTCAAATATTAAAACTTATAATTTTTATAACTTAAATTAATACATAACTATATTCAAAATTATTTTTTAAATATATTTTTAATAAATAATAGAATTAATTTGTCTATATATTTTCAATTTTAATAAAATAGACAATAATTTTTAAATATTTTTAATAGAGTATTTAATAAGAATCTAAATAATTTAGACAATTTATATGTAAATTATAATAATATTGTATATTAATAATTTAATATTGAACATACAAATACTAAAATTCAACTTTATCAAATATATTAACTCTTAAATAATTAAAATGAATATTTTTTAATATTTATATATCAAAAAATTCCACTACTTATATATATAATTTTTTTATAAATTGAAAATAGCATTTTTGTTATGCTAAAATTTCTAAAATATATATTAAAAAAATTAGTAGATATAATTAAATAAATATTGTTAATATATATAATTATATATATATGCTAAGTATTTGACACAAAACAATTTTGTGGTGCAATGGTTAAAGGCTTTGATATTTTTTCTTACCATCTAGTTCGAATCCCAGCAGCAACCATTTTCAATTTTTAAGTGTTTTTCAACCGGTCAGACCGGAATATTCTGACCGGATTGACCGATTTCCGGTTGGACCATTTTCAATTTTCAAGTGTTTTCCAACCGGTCAGACCAGAAGACCCTGACCGGTTTCCGGTTGGATCGGCCGGTTCAACGAATTCTGATTGGTCTAACTGATTTCTGGGTCAATGGCATAAAACCGATCGGTTCCCGGTTGAACCGGCCGGTTCGGTTTTAACAACACTGTTGACATTAACATTTTGTCAATTTAGGGTAGGTGGTCTGATTTCAATCGCCAAATTACTTAGATTTCTTCGGCAGAGATTTCCTAAGAATGTCTGTAAGAAATTTCTTTTTTATTTTTAGATATTTATTTTTTTTGTCTTTTGAATAATAACTAAATTTTATTTGATCCAAAAATTAAACAAAAATTTTTAAGGTGCATTCGATAAAATAATTAATCAAAATTTTAAAAGAAAATGATAATTTTGAGGTTGAACGGTTAACATTGAAGATAAATGATTGGACGATTCAGATTGCATATATATAACATAACCGACTGTAGCTGAGGGCGACTGGATAAGTTGCAATAAAATTTAATTTATTTTGAATGATGAAAAGAATGTGTTTTAATAGTGTGTTGATTCAATATTGAAGAATACATATTTAAATAAGTATGAGAAAAATAAACAAATGTGTTAGTTCTTATAACTGCCAACTAGTAGTAACATCGTTTGTATATTATTTGAAGGTTATAGTCATATTATATGATATTAAATCTTGTACAAATGTAACTCATTATGCAATAAAAAATAAATATAAATATGTATTTTAATCATGTATTGATACAATAATGAGGAATAGAATTCATTTTTCAAATTTAATATATTTAAATATCAATAGAGTGAATCTAAAAAAAAAACAAAAAATTATATAATTCTTGAATTGAATTTTTAATTGCTAAATATTAGCGATATTATTTATAAGTTATATATAGGTTATATTTATGGTATATGATTCTAAATTCTACACTTCTTGCACTACAATTTAATTATGTCATTCGACCACATTCTATGCAAATTATATTCGTATTATATGATATAAAAAATTTAAGAACAAAGCAGCTCCTCAGAAGATCAATTGGAGAATACACGACTCGCTCCCTTGTGATTATACGTTTGTATTAGTTTTATACTACCTATAAAATTAACAAGCATTAAAAGAAACTCCTATTTTCTTGATCTTCTTTTGTTTCTTTTGTCCAGGAACATCCGATCTCCCAACAGAATAACTGTACCTTGCTCGAAACACCAGCACTATTGTTCCATGAGGTGGTGCCATCTTCTTTCATGATGAAATTCACAAGGCAATTCGAATTCCCACATTTCCTGGTTGTGCATATAAGAACAATCCAAGCAGTAATTGAAATCTTACAACAAAACACAATCAATAGTTTTAGAAATCTTACATAATCCCATATTTCATTTCAGCAAAACATAATTCGTAATTAAAAATTTCAAAATTTTTAATCCCAAAATCATCAGCCAATAATAAAAGTCATTGCCCAAAAACACTGATTAACATATGCAGGATCTAAATTTGAAGAAAATCGAAAAAAAAAAATATATCAAAATTTCCGAGAAAACCAAAACCTGATTTTTATTTTTATTTTTTTGCAATGCTCATAATAGTTTTAGAAATGAAGAATTTTAAATCAACTAAAAAAAAAAAAAACAGCATAAAACGAGATAGCGGAAGTTCCACTAAATGGCCAGTAAAAGAATTAACACAGATCCAGAAAAAAAAAAAAAATTATATGTTTGGGCAAATGGATAAGTGCAAAAATGGGTGAAGAAAAAGACATCTTACTCCACTAAAATCAAATCTAACAAGCAACTGAGAAACAAAAATAAACCCAATTAGCTGAATCATCGAAAGAGAGAGTAACATGGATAGAAAAGCGTATACTTGAGTGGGAGAAGGAGAGCGCTTTAAAGTGTTAACCCTAAATGGTGTAAGACGAGTAAAAAAAAAACTGCAAACTCTGGGAGTAGAACAAGGAGCAAACCCTAACACAAATGAGTAAATATTTCACGTAGGGGAAGAAAATAACAGAGAAAAGAAGAAGGAAATAATCCCACAAGAAAGAAAACAAAAGGAGACGCACAAGAGAGGCTAGCGAGATTAACGGGATTTGACAGTGTTTGGTTAATTTGAAGCTAAACGGTCTAATGGAAATTAAATAACTTAGAATTGGTCTTTTGTTAGTGAAATTCAATATTGGTAACTAGTTTTTAAAAAAGGTCATTCGTTTTATCCTTTAGCTTTTTAATCATGCAATACAATCTGGATTTGTGACTTGGACCTTGGCCCAAATTGTTTATGGTTAAACACAGGCCGCCCCATTTAAGGAAAAAATGACAAACTAGGGATGGCATTATATAGATATGCATGTCTATCTAAATTCGTTTAAATTCTAATGAATAATTTTATTAGGATTTTAGAATGGATACGGGTAGAAATCTTTGGATACCAAATACCTAATATATATAATTTTTCCATCATAATGTAGAATATTTAAATTTTGTTGTTTTAATGTTATTTTTATACAATTTGATGAATTATTTCAATTTAAATGTGTTGATTTTTTATTTTGTATGTTTTATTTGATTTTGTAGTAATTTATGATAGATTGTGTGTATATTTTAAAAAATTTTAATTAGTTATGTAGCTTGAATTTTATTTTATTTTAAGTTTTTTAATGATAAATGTGTAATTAAACGGGTTTGAAAATTACTCAAATAATATTAATTAGGTTTGGAACAGGAACGGGTACGTGCATATATAATCAAGTTTACGTATAATATTTTTCGCGAATACTCTATTCGTTATCATCCATAGGACAAATTGGTGAGGAGAATTCAGGAAACATCAGTAACATATGTAATTTAAGTCTTGGTCTCTTAATTTTATAAATTTCATAATTTGCTTAAGGGTTGGTAATAAGAATATTATAATTTAAGACAGTTTCTAATTTTTATAAATAAAAATATCAATTAAATCACTTATTGATTGATTATAAATCAACATTTTATTGATCATTATCATTTAGGTATCTTATATTTAGAACATGCAATTCGTGTTGTGTCTAATCATATCATATTTTATTTTGTATTGTATCATATTTCGTATCATATTTTATCTCTTATCGCTTTAATCATATTGTATATTGTGTAACTGTTATATGACACGAAACTATTTGATATAGTCAACTAAACATGTCTACACGCACAATTATACACAAATATTAATACAATTATAAAAATAATAGCTATATAATATTTATTTATATATAAAATATGCTCAATGTATTATAAATTTATTATATATAAAAATTACAAATATTTAAGATATTATAACATATATTTAAATATTTTATATAATTTGACTTTAAAATAATTAAATTTTTTATATATTTTTAATCATTACAGATAAAATTCGTTTATGACATAATTTTTTCCGTATTTTAATCATATTAATACGATTATAATCTATATTCAATAAGTTCAAACTCATATTCTATCTAAATCTATATTATTTCGTGTCACAAATTACCAGCTATTGTATTTTTGCTATGTGATAGTAACACTTAACCGATTCACTTACCATTCATCCTATATAACCATATGAGTTCCTATATGTTAAAAATCCTTTTTTCATAACTCAATGTTAACAAAAGACAAAGTAGAGCGCAGGACCTGTATCAAAGTGGTACATAGTGTCTTGGATTTGAGATTTTCCACCACATCCGGTAGTAGTGGTAGTAGTTATAGGTGAAATTAAAAATAATAATAATAATAATAAAAGACAACTGGACTTGACCAAAAGAAAAATTATTCATTACCATAAAAATGAAACAATCCTTGAAATATTGAAATATCAAACTGCATGGTAATTTTGTTATTTATTTCAGAATATATATATATATATATATAATTGAAAAGGGAATACTATTTTCAAATTGAAAAAAAAATATTATTTACCCTTTGAAATTTTATTTAATACACTAATATTCTATTGAAATTTAAAAATTATATTATTTATCTCATATGTTTTAGCATATTACATTAATACATCAATTCGTTAGATTTTCTGTTAGAAAAACGTTAGATTGTGATAAAATAATAAAAAAATTATTATTTATACCTTAAAGTTCGATCTATTGTACTAATATTCTATGAGATTTGACCAATTATATTAGTATCCCCATAAGTAAAAGAGAATGTTTTTTTAGGGTAAATTAGTAAGACACTCCTGAAATTTAATTGAATACATAATTTTGTTTTTAAAAATATATTATGGAGTTTCTCATGTTTGGTTCAATACACTATCAAGTTCTTCCGTTTATTTTTTCAATTAAAAACAAACAATATGTCAAATTTGTCATTCTATTTTTCTCTTAAAAAATATATAAAAAAAATTTATCGTCATCAACTTGATACAAAAATGTCAAATTTCTTAAAATATAAATAAAGATATATTTGGTATTTTTTTTAGTTGATTATCAAAATATTCTAATTCATTAACAGAATATTTTATTCAAAATTAATAGATGGTTTTTTCAATGTATTAAACTAAATATAATGGACTTCATATTGTATTTCAAAAAATGAATAGACTAATTAGTGCATTCAACCAAATTTCAGGAGTGTCCTATTAATTTAACCTATTTTTTTATAACTAACAATAAATATTTTATAATTTTTAACATAATAATAAATAATATAATTTTCAAATCTAAGAAAAAACTCATATAATATACCAAATCTCAAGAAAATAAATAGCAATTTTTTCTAGGAAAAAAAAGAGGGAGAGATTATTCTGTATTATGTGTGGTTTATTAGCTCATCAAAAAAGCTATCAAATGGACTATGGAGGGAGGAAATTTCACCTAATATTTCCTTTTAATTTTTTATTTAAAAAATATCTGATTTTTTTTTATCATTTTTATATACTGTCTTTTCAATTTTACTAATTTTATCATCTTTTAATTTCAAATTTTCTCATCAATTTCTCATATAATTTTCTTTTCATCTCCTACACAATATGTTTAAACTATATTGTTTTTCTTTCAATTATTTGTTTTTTTTTTACCAACATATTTTTATTATTTCCTCCTTTTCTAATAAAATAAAATCATGTTTCTTTTTATATATATATATCACACCACTTTTTAATTTATTATTGAAAATTATAAAATTTAATTATAGTCTACAAAAATATATAATTAGAAGCACATGTAAAATTATTATCATACTAATTGTTCTGGCAATAAAATAATATAGTTTTTAATTTTAACCGTTAATACAACTAATTCAGGACCTTCATTGTGCAATTTAGTAGCAAGTCAGCTTATACCTTTATGTTATCCTCATTAGCAATACTTTTTTTTTTATAAGCATAAAATTTTATTATTAAACAAGGAAAAAAATCATCTTGGTAAGAAGGCTAAAAGTGATGAAAAAATTTCCCTCTAAAGGAAATACACATAACAAGAGCAAGACAAACACCTTGCCACGAGCGAAAAAAAACAAAAAAAAAAAGAGTAGATCATAGTTCAAAAGAAGGAGCAAAATTGCAAAATAAAAGAAAACAATAGAAGATAAAAACAATCAACATAAAAGAAACTTAGCAGAATAGTCAATGCAGTCACACATCCTCACGTCTTAGAGCCTGGAGAAACAGAAATGTAGAGTAAGATTCACATCAATGTGAGGCTATCTCTTGTTGCTCCATATCTTAAGTGAAACTAACCAAATGAACATTAGGTTCTAAAGAGGAATGCTGGTAAAGAGTGATAAAAAGGAAAGAAATTAGAAGTATAAAAAATGTGTCATCCAAATATTCTAAGTGGCTTCCTTTTGTTGCTTAAACACTTAATACTCACGGGGGACTGAATTAAGGAAGATGTAGAGTAAGGGAAGTAGGAATTTGAGGCTTTGAACTATTGTCATACCGAGTTGAAAATGCGATAGCTCGTGGATTGGATTTATGGCACAACATTATTAAAGTAGCTATCATTTCTACACAACTAGATAGACCACATGATTGAGTGAAAAAGAGTCCTCCAGAATGCACGTTGTATCTTTTCATAGACCAAAATTTCCCAAATGTTATAGAATTGAGAGAGTGTTGCTCGTATCACTATTGTCAAACACCACCATTTTAGGAAGAAGCACCAAATATTCCATAAGAAGTTGCAATAGAGCAAAATATGGTCCATTATGTATAACCAAAGCCTATACATGCAGCACTAACTTTGAATATGCATTGCACACTCTATTCATTTGCAGATAACTCGATGATACCTCAAAATCCTCCCCCTCTCCTCCAAACACCTACCACCTCCAGAAATCGTAAACATCTTCATCAATAACGCTCCCCCATCTTGGCCTACTTACAATTTAAGAAGGATCTTTGCTCATCATTGCAAGGTCTTCCAAGTCTTCATCGCCTGTAACCTCAGTAAATCCGGAAAAAGATATGGCTTTGTTCGTGTCTTTGTGGATGGTAAGATAGATGATACTATCCTCAAACTGAAGGGTACCTAGTTAGGTAAATTCCAAATTGACATTCAACTTACTAAGAATAACACAGATACAATCTATAGACTACCCTTTCGCTTATCCCCAAAGACTTTCCTCTCATCAAAGTCATTCCACCCCTCTTTAAGAGGTAACAGATCATATAGAGAAGTAGTTAACAATCATGGCCCCATACCCAACAAGTCCAAGCCACACAATATTGTCGCCCAACTTTTTTTCGATAATTTATCAATACACGATGACTAGCTGAAGAATAGCTTTGTTGGTTATGCTAGTAAGCACCTCCTTTGTGATTCTTTCTTAGAGATGATATCTGAGCAATGCTTTACTTGTGTTTTATGTAGATCTTTAGAAGGTAGCTTATATCTACTCACCCTTTCATCAGATATATGTAGCGATACATGGGTTAACGACAACAAAGAACAACTTCTTAAATCGTTTAATGTGGTCAAAAAATGGAACCCCTCAATTGTTTGTTCAAAAAAACACACTTCGATTCTTTTTTATGGTGTTCTAATCCACGCATGGTGCTCTAATATCTTCTCTAGTATCGACAACCTCTGGGGATCCTACATCACCTTTAATGACGACATTAAAAACTTAAGTTCTTTTGATTATGGTAGAACCTTATTTGCACCTTCATGACAGATTTTATAAGTGGTTCAGTTAACCTAGTTGTTCAAGGTAAAAGCTTTAATGTCAAAATCCATGAAGAAGTTCATATGGATTACTCTCTTCTTTATGGGGACAGGTCACCTAAGGCTACTAGACAAATGACGACATATGAAAAGTCCTCTTTTGTCTGTGAAACCATTTCAGCGAATCAAGATGCAGCGCTAGGCGTTGGCACAACCCCTCTTTCCTCTTTCCCAACGAAAAATTATGTTGATATAGTAGACCTTTGTATTTTAGAGAACCACACCACTGCTTAGCCTTCCTTGCTCACTAAGTTTCCTTTTATGGGTCCTACAAAGAAACATACATTTGTTGCCCAATCAAACTCAGCAGTTGATCTACCCACTTCACACATGGGTTAGGCTTCTCTGTTATACGAACCCACACCCTTTCCAACATCCATACCACCCAATCCTAATACAAATCACACACCTCTCCTATATAGACCTAGTTCCCTTGACCTACCAGTCCCATCTGAGCGCTCCACTTTTATTCATAGACCCAATCCGGCCCACATAGCTTTGCAACCTTTTAATACCGATGCTTTACCAAAGCCCTCTGCTATCCATTACTCTTCTCTTCCATACCTTTTCCTCTCTAATACCCCTGACCCTGCACTAATTCCTAAGTCTTTATATGGCTCCTCCATTTTAGTTTTTTCTGAAAATCGAGATACCACCCATGCCACTGAAATAGTCGATCAAGCAGGTAATATTTCGGTGAGAGGCTCTAATGGATATACACACGAGGCTATCTCGGGTTCCAAACAAGCTGTTGATAGCTCTAAGAATACCAATAACAAACTATGCATCTTTATACCGATGGATTGCAAAAAGAAGAAAAGGGGTAGGAAGCTCACCTTGATTAAAAAACCCATTGATCTTATGGCTCTACAATCGAGGAAAAAGAAAATGAAAAAGAAATCCTCATCTGCCTTACCTGAACAGTAGGGCTCTGATGGCTCAGTTAATGACCTCTCGATCTCTGATTCTAGGATTAATAATATGAACAAAAGATTCTTATCACTCATCCCTCATGCCACTACCGATCCCTCCTCTACCGTTGAGTTTGGAAAAAACAATGTTAAGGCCACACATACATTAGCCCTCGGAAAAAAGCTCGGCTTTTCCTTTACAGGTAATAAGACTATGGTGACAAATACTTTAGCAAACCTGATTGAGAACGATCATCTTCGTTGGAAAGAATCTATCTCTTAAATTCTCTATAATACTTCCTCCAGATCTATTGCTTTTTATGGTCTCTAATTCTTGCATGGAACTGTCGAGGCCTTGGTGGTCCTCGGAAAATCAAACATTGTCGAAAGTTTATGCATAAAAAAAAAGCTGATTTTGTTGCCTTTGTGGAAACCAAATGCAAAGATACCAATTTCTTCTCCATCCGCAATCTTTAGGGAAAGTTAAATATGGACTGGACCTCGTCTAATGCTTTAGAAAATGGCTCGGGAGATATTATAGTCTCATGGAATAAAACATCATTCTCCTGTGAGTATATTACACCGAATAAACACTAGTTGGCCATTCAAGCGACCATTCTTGCTGATTAAATGCATTGTTGTATTATCGCTATCTATGGACCATGCTCTTCCTTTATCAACTTGCAACAACAACTTTGGGCAGATCTCTATAATTTCATCGAAGCAAACTCATCCCTGCCACTACTCCTCCTTGGTGATTTCAATCAAATTTGTCATCCATCTAAGCATGATCTCCCTATAACCCAAATGACAGGTATTCCATATTTTACTCATTTCATTTCAACCAATATGCTGGTGGATATTAATCTGTAGGGGACTAACTTCACTTAACGGAACAATCTTTCAAAAAGTTGTATTGATCGAGCTCTAATAAATCATTTGTGGCTTGCTACCTACCCTAACTCCTATCTTACAACCCTACCAAGAGGACCCTCATATCACTTCATGCTGTGGTTTTCTAATTGTACTATTAACCTGAGGCCAAGGCCTTTTCAGTCACTCAACTATTAGTGGATAGCTCTAGGCTTCAACTTCTTAGTGCATCAATTCTGGATTTCATTGCCACCATACTTGCCATTATTTTTAAAGTTTCGAAAGCTGAAGAACTTCCTGACCTCATGGAATCATGATATATATGGTAATTTGAACAATTCCATCAATACCATTGAATATGAGATTCACAAGCTTGATGTTGTTGCTGATACTCAACCTCTTAATGGCCTAGAACCAGAGCTCTTATCCTTTCTATTATACTAAGACTCATCTCTGTCTAGACAGATTGAATCCATCTGGCGATAAAAATCAAGAATCACTTGGTGTAAATTGGGAGATAGGAACACCAAATTTTTTCATATTCAAGCTTCCAACAAATTGAGATACAACTTAATATCAAAAATTATCTACGCCTCTTAGACTTTGCAAAATCAACAATCCATCTCTAATGCTTTCCTTAATCATCTCTCAAGTTGATTCACTAAAGTTCCCCTAGCTTTGGGTACTATCTCTGGATTTGAGTTTCGTCGGTTATCTTTGACCCAATAGGCTGATCTAGAACAACCCTTTACTCTGGAGGAAATTCGTAGTGTTGTATGGTCTTGCGATGCCTCTAAATCGCCAGGCCTAGATGGATTCAAATTCTTTTTTTATAAGAAAGCTTGGAATTCTATCAAAGATGAAGTCTGGAACCTCATCAACAATTTTTGTTTATATATGGAAAATTGTCCAATGATGTCAAATGGTCTTTTATTACCTTAATTCCAAAATTCAGTGGTGCTTGCCGGATTGAGGACTTTCGTCCTATTTCTTTAATCCATGGTACCTATAAAATCATTGCAAAGCTTCTAGCAAATCGAATGAAATTGGTCATGGATTTAGTCATCAGCTCAAAGCAATCAACCTTTATAGTAGGACGTCAAATCCTGGATTGTTTTTTGGTTACAAACGAAATAATGGATTCTTGTAAAAAAATAAAAGGAAGTTGTTGTCTTTTCAAAATAGACTTGAACAAAGCTTTTGATATTGTACAATAGGACTATCTCTTATGGTAATGACCAACATGGGCTTTGATAGTAAATGGTGTAACTGGATTCTAGAATGCTTTGCAGGCTCAAAATCTTTCATCCTTATTAACGGCACTCCTACTAAAGAATTGATAATCTTTAATGGTGTCAGTAGTAATATTAAATGATAGTAGCTCAGCTCATATTAAATGATGGTAGCTCAGCTCATAAAAGATACAGAACATTCCATTCAAGGGGTACAAGTTGCAGCATGTACTTAATCAGCTAGATTGCATTTAACTTGTGTTAGGAATGCTTGTATTGTAGTCTATACACTTCCTAATCTGTGGGAGTTTATTATTTCACAGTTATTTTTAACTTATAGTATAAATAGAGCTTTGAGCTCTTTACTCTGTAATTTTTCTTTTTCATCTTGAGATTAATGAATCAATCTTCGGTTCTTTCATTTCATTTCCTTTTACAATCTTGAGTTTCTTGTTAACCGTGGAAATAAAGTGCTCAATTTATCGCAGTAATATTAGTTAATAGAATAGAAGTAGAATAGAGGTAGATCTAGCACTTATAATTTTTTAAATAACTAAAACTTTAACAAATTTTTAAAAGTTAAACTAATATTGTTAATCTACTAAAATAAATCATTTTTTTATCCAAATTGAATTGAATGTAAAGTGAATTGAAATATATAATTAAATTATATTTGAAATTCAACTAAAATTAATATGTAAATGTTAACATAAATATTTTATATTAACAAATTATATTGTATAATTATTCTTCATAATAATATAATCTAAACAATTACTTTATATCCAAGGACAATTATCTAAACAATTCCTCTATATCTACACAACATTTATCAAATGTTTCATGTATCATCTAAAAATTTTAGCTTCGGTAATATTCATCATTTGACCAAAGTATATCTAATATATTACACAAGATTTACTAAAAGTTGTCTCAAAGTATATCCAAATTTTACCTTAAGTAGGAAAAAATGTTTCTAAAGTTTATCCAATATTTACCTAAAGTATAACTAATATTACCTTAACATTAGTCCAAGTACACCCAAAGTTTACTCAAGTTTACTTAAAGTATATCCAAAGTTTAACCAAAATGGACAATTATCTAAATAGTTACTCTATATCTATTCAATAGTTACCCAATATTTAATGTGTTTTCTAAAAATTTTAGGTTCGGTAATATTTATCATTTAACCAAATTATACCAAATTTTATATAAGATTTGCTAAAGGTTGATCCAAAGTATACTCAAAGATTACCCAAAGTATCAAAAGTTTATCCAAAATTTACCCAAAGTATACACAATATTTACCTTGAAGTGAACCCAAGTATATCCAAAGTACACCTAAAATTTACTCAAAGTACCAAAGTTTACTTAAATTTACCAAAATTTATCCAAAATGAACAATTATCTAAACAATTACTCTATATCTACTCAACATTCACCCAATGTTTAATATATTATCTAAAAATTTTAGCTCCGGTAATATTTATCATTTGACCAAAGTATACCTAATTTTACACAAGATTTACTAAATATTGAACCAAAGTATACTCAAAGTTTACCCAAAGTAGCAAAAGTTTATCCAAAGTATATCCAATATTTACCTTGAAGTTGGCCCAATTACACCCAAAGTTTACGGGTGAATTTCACTGATGGTACTTCAATTATTTAATTCGTAACAATTCAGTATTTAAAATATTATTTGTAACAAAAAAAACCTCTTAAATTTTAATTTTGTAATATAAAAGTACATATTGTCTAAATTTTTTAAACCATTTGATTTCTACATTAGCAAAAAAGGTTTCACGTGTAAATATCACTTGTACAAAATGTGTTCCATAAAAAATTTTCATATTTTTCATTATTTTTCCACACCTTCTTTTACTTTTTCTCAAACCAAATATAATCAAATATTCTGTTAAATAGTGAAATTTTTTTTATAAAATTCATTTTGTACACGTGATATTTATATGTGGAAGTTTTTTACTGATTTCATATCAACATTGTTTAACAAATTTAGATTATAGATATTTTTATATTACAAAATTAAAGTTTAAGAGATTTTCTGTTACAAATAATATTTTAGGTATTGAGTTGTTACGAGTTAGATAATTAGAGTACCATCGATGAAATTCACTCCAAAGTTTACTCAAATTTATCCAAAATTTACCCGAAATGAACAATTATTTAAACAGTTATTATATATATACTCAATATTTATCCAATGTTTAATATGTTATATCTAAAAATTTAAGTTCGTTAATATTTATCATTTGACCAAAGTATACTGAATTTTACACAACGTTTACTAAAAGCTGACATAAAGTATATTCAAAGTTTACACAAAGTAGCAAAAGTTTATCTAAAATTTAACAAAATTTTATCCAAAATTTATCCAAAATATATACAATGTTTACCTTGAAGTGCGCCCAAAGTTTTGTCAAAATCTATCTAAAGTATACTCAAAGTTTATCCAAAATGGATAATTATCTAAACAATTACTCTATATATCTACTCAACATTTACCTAATGTTTAATGTGCTATCTAAAAATTTTAGCTTTAATAATATTTTATCATTTGATCAAAGTATACCCAATTTTATACAAGGTTTACTAAAGGTTGATTAAAAGTATATTCAAAGTAATGAAAGTTTATTCAAAATTTACTCAAATTTTACCCAAAGTGGAACGTCCGCCAGTTTGGACTTCACATTGTAAGTGTCACCATAATAGGTATACCAAACTAGTCAGAATTTAAATTGGGACTAAAAAAAATAAGAGAATAACAATTGAAATTTAAATTTGGAATCCATAGAGAGAAATGGAAATATTTGAAATAAATTAAAACAATAATAATAGTAATATAAAATAAATATAGTTGGAAATTAAATTTGAAATTACATGGAAACAATCTAATAAAGTTGATAGAAGAAATATTAAGTAATAAAAATTAATCAAGTATATAATTAAAGAGAATTAAGTTGTTTGATATTACAATAAATTAAGAAAGAGAAAAGTTTATTTACAAATTAAATTAAAAAGAGCGAAAAGTTTTGGAGCCAGTTAATAAAAGTAGGACATAATAATAATTGAAATAATAATTAGTTAAAATTGATTTATCGTTCTCTGCAAATGTATGTCTAGTTTTTCAAGTAACTATTTTAATGTATTAATTAATTATAATATATAAGAAAAATATACTAAATTTTTGCCTCATTCTATAATAGAGGGTTTCTGTGGTGCACCCGGTGTAAATTACACTTGATATTTTATGACTATTTGATCATCAACTTTTAATCTCAATCATTCATTATCAACAGATGAGATTAAAAATTTATAATTTAATGGTTTTAAGTCACCCGATGTAAATTACACCTCTATGCTCTCTATAATATTCTAAATATCATTGTCTATTAATAATTAACAAATTCTAGAAAATAATGGAAGGAAGTGGTAAACTATAACCGACATTCACCTAATATAAGTGGCCATTTGGCCATTTCTTTGTATGTGGGTTGTGTGACTGTTGGGTGTGGTGTGTGTGTCTGTGCGTGCGTCCGTGCGTGCGTGTTTGTGTATGTTGTGTTGTGTGCGTGTGTTTGTATATGAATGTGAATGTGTGTTCGAGTATAAATAAATAAATAAATAAAAATTAATTATTTAGTTTAATATAAAGGTGAATTTTAAAATAATAATAATAATAAATATGTTTGGAAATATAGTAACTTGTTAAAATTTTAAGTTGGTATGAGATCTACATATTTTACATGGAAATATAGCATGTTGACTTATAAGTTTGATTGAAGTTTTGGTATAAATATGTATATGAATACTTTCATGTGTGTGATTTAATAAAGGTTTATTAGTGAATTATTATTAAATGTCATTTGATTTGAATTTTAATATATGCTAATAAATAAATAAAAATAGTGATAGACAAAAATTATATGAGTTAGAGACTTAGGTATATATTGACAAATTACAAGCAAATAATCATATACTAAAATGAATTGTTTATATGAAAATTGTAAAAAATATGAATATAAGTCCATGATTTATACTAAACTAAAAGAGCGTAGACAGGTTAGTATGCCAATTAGGGAACTGTAAGGCACGAATAATGTTGTGTTACTAATTTTTTTATAAACACTAAAGCGCTGGATTTGATATATAACATATATAGCATCAAGATATTATTATGTAGGTGCTGAATTATTGTCTGTGAGGCGGCATTAGCAGTCGAATTCATGTTTTCATAATTCTAGTATAACGTATTAATAGACAAAAAGATAAATAAATATATAATTTTTTTAAAATCAAAATAGAATATATAACATCATCTCATTTTACCACCGTACATTTACCTTGAAATTAACCCTAGTTTATATACATTTAATTTATTATTATACAAATACCAAATATTTACTCAATATATTTATACAACATTTACTCTCAATTACATTTATTGAATATTAACAATAGTGTTACTTGACATCTACCTAGATTTACTAGATATTTACTCTTTTGTCATTGTAGATTATATACATTATCAAGTTGAGGTTATATGTTTTCTTGGTCAATGTTTACTGCATTATACTCATTTTACATGTATTCTAAAGTAAAGAAAACATACCTGGCTCTAGTTGTTGATATCAGTAATCACGATCAATGCATAAGAATTCTGGTGGATAAGACGATAACTGCAATGGATTTCTATTTTCGAATTTGAATACATATTAGTTTGAATAATTACATAAGTACTGTAGAAGAGAAATACTATAAATTAGGATTTGTGTGGAAGAGATTACGGAATAATTGAACGGAAGAGATTGTCGCGTAAGATTTTAGCTTCTATAGTTTTGAAAATTTGCTATTTGTATAAAAAAAGAACTCTTAAAAAAATATTAATTAATAGAACTATCGGACTACAGGTTTGGGTTGTTTGAATTAGTTTGACCCTACCTAACGTCCAACATGCTAAGGAAGAAGTTGAGATAAAATATATAACTTCTTCCTACTTATAAAAAAAATGTGAAAACTTTATTCTCTTTTTTATCTTCGATCCTTTTTAATCCAATAGTTGATTCGAAAGTGTTCATATTGTGAACCTTGTTAGAATTTTAATAACCGGTCTATCTATTGCATTAAAAATACGAAATTTTCACTCTAATAGGTAAACTTTCGCTGTTATTATCTGGTTACGTAAACAACGGGTAAAGTATGAAAGAATCCAATGCCAAAGACCCCAAACTAAGGTATTTTATATCATTGTTGACTATCTATTTATAAATCTCCGATACCATAATTAAGCACAAAACAAACTTTTTAACATAATTCAATATAATATATATATATATAACTAAAGCTAAACCGTTAGCACTGGGTGATAAAGCCATTGCCTTCTCATTTTGTTTCGTTATCACTCTCAGTATCACATTCTAATTCCTATCTCACGAGATTTTGATTGACTTTAAGTTTTGATAGACTTAAAATTTTTTTAAATTAATTTTAATATATTTTGACAAAAATTTTGAAATGGAGGTAGGTTTGAAAAAAAATATTTTTTTTTCTTATTTGTATATTTTTCCAAGGAGAAAATATATTTTGGGCCCAACTGGCTCATTCAATAAACTTAGGCCCAATTATGAACAACAGTTAGGCATATCAATTGTTATATACTGAACCGAGATCCATATAGCATTATAAGCAAAGGTTCATCACAAGTATAATAGGCAGTGACAATTTTATAAATAAATCAAACTTACACAGCTATCAATCACACGGTGATATTTTTGTAAATATTCATCATCTATCATTAAATAAGAGTTCATTAGTTCATTAAAAAATATTTATTGCAAATAAAGTAAAAGTTTATTAGTTTATTAAAAATGTTCATTATGAAACAACTAAATATTCATTAGTTTATTAAAAAATATTTATTAGATTCATTATGAATAAAATAAAGTTTTATAAGTTTATAAATTGAAAATGTTCATTAGTTTATTAAAAATTGAAAATGTTTATTAGTTTCATTGAATTCTTTTAAAAAAAAATTCAAAACATAATAAAAAATTGTGATAAAATGCAAAAAAAATAACAAATCGAAACAAATAGCATATGAAAATAAAAAAAAATATAAAATAATTGTTGATTTTGTTTTAAAATAAAATTAACCTTTATTAATAAACTAATAAATATTTTACTAATAAACTAATGAGTCTATATAAATAAATAAATTTATATAAATTTATTTTATTTATAAAATTATTATTATAGTCCATATTGCAATGTGAACCGCACGATATAACTTGCGTTGTAATATGGGTAGCAAATTTTAGGCCCAACTATGTATGAACTAAACCCAAAAAAAAAAAAAGGGATGAAAAAAAAATCTCCTCAAATTATATTCAAGTAATTTTAACTATTATCCATGAATGAATTGTTGAAATTAAATTTTATTTAAAAAAATACAATATTTAATAAAATTTAATTTTAAATTATATGAACTTGAGAAAATTTTAGTCTAGAACGGTAGCAAACAAACTCAATAAAATAGCAGCTAAAGTAGATATATAAATCCTATTCCAAAAAATGAAAAAAAAAATAGATATATAGATTCTATATTCTGTAAATACTTCGTCCGTCTAAAAAAGATAGATTTATTTTCTATTCTTCTTTTTTGAAGTATAATTATTATACCGAATTATAATTTTATTTTTATTCATATATTTTATTATTATTATTATATCTATTATTTATATTAATAAAAAATTATTTTTTTATAATTATTATTTTAAATTAATTTTAAAATTTGTTAGCATTTATAAAAGTATTATAAAATATTAATTTAAATTAAAATTTTAAAATAATAATTAATTGAAGATATTTTTAAAAATTATTAATTTAATTAAATTACCTAATTTTCGTAATAAAACTCTGTCTATCTTTTTAATACGAATAAGTAATAAATATGCAGTTGAATTGGCAATTTAGAGAGTCACAACTCGAGAACAATTTGATATGAAATGCCAGAAAATGACAATTTACTTTGGTTGACTAAAGTGTCATTGCCTTAATACTAGCTGTGTCCTATACCTATATAGTTACCTTTAAATATTATATATTTAATATATATAATTCTTTGTGTTTAAATAAAAATATTAAATTCGAACTCTTTATTATATATATGGATATTTTAAAATTTTTTTAAAAATAATTTATTATTTTTTAAAATTATATTCCATACAAATAAAATAAATATTGCAAATATCAAAAGTTTGGCATTGTGAGGTGTTTCTCGCTTGCATAGATATATGCTAGCTAGTATGATATTAGAGTGTATCTTTGGATACTGAATAGACCTGAGCAGGGCATATAACTTGTCCACATTCTTAGCTCTTTGGGCCGCCCTTTATCCCCTACCTCTATACTCAGCATCTACAAGTTAATCGATTTATAATTAATTATTTTAATTTAAAAGTATCACCCAAAATAATTTAATTAAAAATGTGAATGGACATTTTAAAATTTTACTAAAAATATATGCATAGCTCATAATATATATATATATATATATATATTATGAGCTATGCATATAGTTTTTAGTGAAATTTTAAAATGTCCATTCACATTTTTAATATGTGTGTGTGTGTGTGTGTGTGTGGAGGGGGGGGAGGGCTTGTATTAGATTTTGTATGTGTCCAAAAATCAAGTTTTAAAATTTTTTAATTTAATTAACTGATGTTTTAAATTTTTTTTATAAATTGAGTGTTTAGGATTGTTTTGAGTGTCTCAAAAATATATCTTAAATTTTTTTTAATTTTTATGAACTCTTTTTTTCAAATATATTTATAGAAAAAAAATTTATTTATCTAATTCTATTCAAAAGTAGTTTTAAAATTTAAAAAAATTAAAAATATAAAATTTTATCAGAAAATATTTTTTCCAAACGCGATATCAAATAGACTCAAATTATTTTTTAAATGTATTTTTAGAAAAAAACATATATTTTATCTATTTATCTCTAAAAATAATTTTTAAAATTAAAAAAATTAAATATATATATATATATATATATATATTCGAGAAGCGACTTTCCCAACTGCAATATGGAGAAAAGGAGGCAATGAAAGGTCTATTATCTCTTGCTACCAAATTTCTCCATATGTTACCAAAGAGAAGTAGAAAAATTCCCTCCTCTGCCACCTTTATATCATCATCATCTCATCATCACTGTCAAAGAGAATTTTTAAACCCTAAACTAAACTCCAAAATCATGCATTAAATGACAGAATATTGAATTTATCAAAATATATATTTCAAATTTGTCGTTTTCCACTCATCTAAACCCAATATAAAATAAGTTTTATATTTTATGAAAGTTTATATGGTACACCTGTTGTAAATTATATTTGGTATTTTAAAATTATTAGATCATCAATTTTTAATTTCAACCATTCATTATCAACAGATGAGATTAAAAATTTATAATCCAATAATTTTAAAACATCTTATATAAATTACATTAGATACATTTTAAAAATTCTCATATTTTATTTATTTTTAGAAATTTTCATATTTTAGTTGTCTGGATGGCTTTTCTATTCTATACATGGGCAATGCCATGTACGGGGAAAACCCACCATCAGATCTTTGATCAACAATCAACATCATAAGAACCTAACACAATATTTACATATTATAATTGATATTTATTGTGTTTATGTCATAATTGCAATAAAGATACAAAAATTATGGTATCCTGTTAATTGTATTAAATGAGTTAATTGTATTAAATATATCATGTCGTATTAATCAATTATTAAATGAGTTGTATTTGTATTTAAATTTCAGACGCAATTGATTTATTATATTAGGTTCGAATTAGCCTTTATTATATTATAAATATATCAAAACACATTGGAATCTACACAAATCAAATAGATGAGAAAATAGAATTGGGATCCTATGTACATTCCATATAGATAATTGATTTCTAAATACTATATTTTTATACAATACAACTTTATAAACTAGACTAACAAAAATGGTTCAAAATAAAAAAAAATAAGCAAATGGAATTTATAGGAAAAAGACCAATGAATTTATTATGAAAAAAAAGGGCTTTATTGCATAAAAAAAATCATTAACTTTGTACGTTATAATTATATCTAATTCTATTTTCGTAAGAAATTTAATTTTGGTATCATTGAACGACACTCTAAATTTAGATAACGCTGATATAAATTGTTTAATCAAACTAAATCCAATGACATATCAAAATTATTAGATAATTCATGTCAGCATCAGCTAGGTTCTGAGTATAGTTACCGATGTTAGATTGGTTACGAAAATAGAAATCTATATAATTAAACTCAAATTTTTAAAGAATTAGATATAATTGTAACAGAATGCAAAATTTAATATTTTTTTTTATAGAATTAAGCAAAAAATAATAATTTTAAGGATTATAATAATTAATATTCGTGATACACATATATTTGTATATTAGATTAAAAAGGCCTTTCTTTACACTTAACTACATAGCAATTTTTTGAATATGGAAAGAAAAAAAAGGGAAAATTGACACAAATCATACTTCCTATATATCTAATATCATTTTTACATCATAATTCAAAAACTACCAAAACTAAAATTTAAAGAATTTAGAATTCTAATTTTACTCTTAGCATATTCTTAATTGTGTAACATTATTCCCTCGTAATTAGGAATCAATTTTGGAAAAGTTTAAATTTTCCCATTAATTGTACTATTTTTAATTAATACTTAATTTTTTAACTATTTAAATCACTCATATATTTTAGAAACATAAATATAAAAAAAAGTCTGCACAAAATAAAAAAAATACCATATAAATCATTTTTTACTTTATTAGTTTGTGAATTTTATATGTAATATATATGTGATAATTTTAACTTAAGAATAATTTAAAAAATAAAATAAAATGTATATGTAAACTATATGCATCAAGTATGTAGAAATGTATATGCGGATATATGAATTTTATATGTCATATCTATGGGAAAATTTTAACTTAAACTTAACAAGTAGTTTAAAAATGGATTTTATATGTAACATATATGGGAGAATCTTAACTTAAACTTAACAAAAAATAAAAATATTAATTTAAGGTATTTTTTTTTAATTTCAATTCAATTTCCAATCCATAAAAAGTGATAGTAAGAGAAATCTAATTAGATATAGTTTTAATTACAATAAAACGGCTATTTAAAGTAAAAAAAACATAAAATTATCATTTATTTTTATGCACATTCAATAATTTGAGTAATATAAATACATAAAATATATATCTAGTATATACTTATTATTTATTTTTATATGCATTTAATAATTATGAGTAACACAAATATATGTATAAATATCATATACCTGTCATATATTTTTTCATGCATTTATAAGTACGAATATATGTAAAATATATACTACATATATAATTACAGTAATTACCATATAGCACAAATTTTCACCTTCTTCCATGTTTAATTAGTGAAAAATGAAAAAAATAATTAAAAATATAAGATTGTGTTATAAATAGAAAAATTTAGAAAAGATAATAGATAATATAATCTACATTTTAAAAAAATATTTTAAATATGAATGAAAATAAAAAAATTTAAAATAGAAAAAAAGTCATTCAAAATATAAGGTATAAAAATGTTAATCTATATAATAAATTAGTAAAGAAATTCAAAATAAAAATAGGGCGTAAATTATACTTAAAAAAGAGTAATTAGTGTCGTTTTTAAAATGTCAAATACGACCATTTAACACAAATTATGACCCTGCTTGCATCATGCCAACCAACCGCCCGAAGTAAACCACGCGCCGCTCATCTTTCATGCAATGAAGACAAATACAAGTGCCCAATTCATAAAATATCACTCTATGACCATTATGCCATGTGTTTGAATTTTGGAAAAGTAGCTTTTAGAGAAAATTTTATATTTTTAATTTTGTTGTAGTTTAAAAAACTGTTTTTAATAAAAATAAATAAATATTTTTTCTAAAAATAAATTTAGAAAAGATATTTAATAAAAAATAATAATTAAATTTAAAAAAATTAAAATTTATTTTTACAACGTTCAATATCAATTCTCGAGATTCGTAAAAAGAGAGAGGGAGAGATATATATGTAAGTAGGAGAAATCAACGGATGACATCAGTGCATATGCATGCTAGAAGTAGTAATAGTTGCAGAGATAGCGGAACTAAAAAGAAAAAAACTTAGTAGAGAGATTGTTCATAATATCGTAAACATGCAATCTGCATCAGCCTCTCTCTCTCTCTCTTATGCCCACAGTCCTTTCATCTCTGCCAACAAATGGTCAGTGACGCAAGATTCTGATCAGTATAACGCATGCCTGGAAGCGTGTGATGGGGATTTCGATGCAGGGGAGAAAAACAAACAAAGAATCAAAAGTTTTTTATTTTTTGTGACAAAACTTGGACTTTTGTTACGGCGGCAGAGAGAGAGGGGCAGAGCTGTTAATCTGAATCTGAAAGCTTCGTACTGGAAGAGGTCAGAGACAGAAACCCATCATTGTCTCAATTATCCGCCCATTGATTGAAAGAGTTGTATAGTACACAGTGAGCTTCTTACGCTGTATTTGTGTGTACTACATATCTACCAAGCAATAATGGGGTGACTCAGTCACAGTTATATGTGATATCCATCTAAATCTATATGCCTCTGTGATTCTATATATGCTGGATTTTGGCTGGACAGTGTTTTACGAGTGCATATTTCTTAGTTTATGCTTGTCGGAAAACTATTTACATATTTACCGGATAAAATTTTAAATTTATTGTAATTTTAAAATTATTTTCAAATTTTTAGCGCTGGGAAAAAGAGTTATATGCACCGTTTGAATTGGTGCATAATAGCACACACACTTTTTTTTTTTGCATGTAACTTCCAACCATTATTACCATTTTAATTTTTTTTTCATGCAGATTATAGCCTAAGATAAGAAGTTAAAGTGCTCTTGTTATGCTTTGTTAATTGAACTTATTAAAAAAAATTTTGTTAATTGAATTTATTTATTAGTTTTTTCCTAGAGATTTAAATTAGGAAAAATAATAATTTTTTAGAATGTAATTTAGAGTTATAAATTAATGGATAATTTAAAAAAAAGTGTGTTTTTTTTTTTGTTATGAAAAATTTTGGCCACTGCACAATTTAGAGACAGTTTTGGTGCATGCACACACAATTTCAAATTATTTTATTATTTTTGTTAATTAAATTTATTTATTAATTTTTTGTTAATTAATTTTAAAAAAATAAAGACACGTAATAATTTTTTAAGGATATAGTTAATAGTTATTATATTATAAATAGGACTCTAATTAAAAAATTTTTGTTTAGTTTTAGTGCGCCATGTGGAGGGAGTGTGCCACTTGAACTGGTATACACACTCTCTTTACCTACAATAAATCCAGAAATTTGAAATTTTGAAAAAAAAACTACCAGAAATTGGTAATAATAAATAGTCGGCTTAAGAACTATAAACTAAGAAATATCTCGTTTTACAAGCAAGTATTGGCTGCTTCCCACATAATTAATATTATGTCATGCCTATTTATTATTGCCCGAGTAAAAGGAATCCACTTCCTTGCTACTTGTTTGTCTGCTCATTAATTATTCATTCCATTTCCAAATAATTCCTTTTGTTAAAATTTTGTATGAGATGTTCACCTTTTGCCTAACCGTGGTCCAATATTTACATGTTGTCTCTGCCAAGTTAAAGCTGATCATGCAAATATATATGAATTCTTCTACTTACATTTAAGGTCTCCAATTCAAATTTGCTACTTAAGGACTGTAAAATTTTCCCTGTTTCGATCGTTGGTAAATTATATGCGCAGACAATTGTCTTTCGCACATTTTAACGACACATTTAGCGACTTTTCTCGCAAATTTTAATGATACATTTAGCAACCAAAAGTTGTTCTCGCATAAGTTAAAGCTGAATTAATGAGTGCATTTTGTCGCCAAAATTATTGTTTTCTTGCAAATTCTTTTTTTTTTATGCACTCTTTACCATGTTAGATATTTTATATCTAATTGTAGACTTTATTAATTGAGAATAAATATATATTACAAAATAAATGGACTTAAAAATTTTATTAATTCTTTATTTAAGCATTATAATTAAGTGTAAATAAATTAATGCGAGGTCGGATAATAATATATGTATGATAGATAATTCATAATTATTATATTTAAGTGAGTTAAGTCTATCTTGTTCATCATCTATATAAAGTTGGATAGAAGATAAGATTTCTATCATCTTTGAGTTAGGAAACAGAAAAAAAAAGACCTTCATAGATGAAATCGACCAAATGAAGTTTATTTTTTCCCCTTTTATATCAAATAAACTTATTTTGTGTTCTAAAATACATATTTTAGATCATATGATAGGATCTGTAAGTTTTATTCCGCACATATATCTCCAACACTTTTCTCTCACAATTTGTTTTTGCCTCGCTATTTTTATTTTCATTTGATTGCTAGATACAATATCAGTGAGAAATTTCCTCGCAATTCTTTGCTAATTATTAGGAAAAAAATCCTTTACAAATCCATCGCTAACTTTATTATTCATAAACCTATTTTTTAAATATATTTATTGTCTATTAGTAAAACTTAAAATTACAGCACCTATATGAAACATTAAGATGTAATATAAGAATTTTCTATGAAACCCATAAATCATTAAATCCTAATTTGAAATTAGTTAAATAAAAACACAGTTTAAAATTGTATGTAACACAAATTTTAACATAATTAATAAAAAAAATAAAATGTAGTCTGAAAATAACACCAAGCAAACATTTTGAAGTCTTTATTTTTTGAACTATAAAAATTCTCAATTTATATATCAATAAGCTGAGATTAATTTTATTTATCCTCAGAATAGGGCTTTTCTTTAAATGCATCTCTTCGAGCAAAGCAGCACCTAATTCTCCCTCTACCATAAGAGCCTTTATTTTCTTTTCATATTCGTTTCAGATTTTAAATTGGAACCCAAATTGGGCTAGCTGTGAGAAATTTAACGATACCGAAACTATGATCTTGAAAATTTATGCATGATAGACATCATGTTTCGCTTTTATTCCATTTTCTTTGTTGTCCTCTTTCCTGTTTTGTAGTCTGCTTGAATTAAGAGGCTGTCTTGATTTAGTATTTTACTTATAGAGATTTTTTTATCGTCTTAATATTTGATTAGAATATTTTTCCTCTCAAATTTTAATAAAATATTATTATTGCTTATAAAAAAAATGCATGAATACGAAATCAAGAAAGCGTGTTGCATGGCTTATGAACAGAATTGGAATGTATAAAATAAGATTGCAACTTCTACAATAAAGAAAAGATGTATAATTAAATTGCTTTATTTTACTCTTTAAATTTTCGACATGATGTTGTTTCTAACAAATTCAACCAGCGTAGTAAGATATTGCCGGCAGAGAGATACTGGATTAGGTTTCTAATTTTTTATAACACGTGACTCTTACTACACGTGCAACTAGAAGTAATATTTTGGCTAAAACTATTTAAAGCCCCTCAAGTTTTTTATTTTTAAAAATCATTAAATGCTAGTATTTTTTCTCAAAATTTGTAATTAGGAAATTAAATAATGATATTTTTATGTGATCTGATTAAAATATCAGAATTGTTGTCAAGATACTGACACTGAAGATTGTAAAACAGAAATAGTTATTTTCTTATAACATCTATTAGTTATTACAATATATATATATATAATAAAAGTAATATTCTATAATATTAAATTCATAAATAAATTCATGAATAATAATAATAATAATAATTTTTAGTTATTTAATTTGATTTTACATCTGACAACTCCATTAAAAAATAAAACATTCCCTCACCAGTATTATGAGGGATAAAATGAATTTTTGTAACAAAATTTTGGCACTTATATAAAAATGGTATCAAATATTTATTTTATATCAATTTAATATACAATTTTGTTTCAAATGAAAGAAATTATAATATTTACGGTAGAAATTATAATATTTCAAATGAACACCAGAAATATACGTTTCATGACACGTCACATAAAAATATTATGTGGTATTTTTATCTAAAGTGGCATAATATGTATATTTCTGGTGTCTACATCAGACGAATTCTACTGTTAATATTGTAAGTACTCTCATCTGAAATAAAAATACAAAAATCTAGTAATAAATTGATATAAAATAAAAATTTAATACTATTTTGATATAATTCTCAAAATTTAGGTAAAAAAATCAGTTTACCCCTACTATGACCCATTTACAAATGCCACTATTATTTTATTCATGAAATTATTTTGAACAAAGCTAAGAAAGATAAATGAGAATAGGTGGATGTTAACCCTATATACAAAATTGGATAATTTACAAGAACCAAATTAAAGAAAAAAAAGAGAGAGAGAATTAGTCCTGCATACTGAACAATAAAATCTCTCATGTAAAAAAACCTAAAACCTATGAAATTTACCTAATTAATTTTGTTTTCTTAAATATTTTGTTTTTTTAATTTAGGGCCCAAATTTTCTATTATGTTTTTCCAAAAAGGATATAACATGGGAATTGGAAGGTTTGTTACAGTCCTTGATTTTCCATCTCTGCTCAGCTATATCTCGAGCAATTTTAACAGCATCAGACGCCGTTCCTAATAGTCCTCTCCTTGTGAACCCAACTACGTATAATCCATTTTCTCCTTTCCAACCGTTAGGAAACGGCGTCTTAGGCATCCCATCTTCTGTGAAAAAATCGCAACCCTGGTATCAGAACATCAAGACAAATGATTAATTTGCTAAACTAAGTTAATTAATTAATAAAATATATCCAATAAAACGATTTGCTCAGCAAAATTACTGAAAGAACACTCAAGTATATATACTATGCGAAATGGAATGGTCTCTACCTCTTTAATGAAAGATATGAAATTCCAATATGAATAATTTTAAAAATTAAAAGAAAGAGTTTTACTATTTAATGGATCTATTCAAATCATTTTACCTTTTAATAGATATATCTATATCTAAATTAGGGTTCATTTGATATTGTATTTGAAAAAAACATTTTTGGAAAAAAAAATTTATATTTTTAAATTTTTTTTTTGAGTAATCTCAACACTTTTAGTGGATGATTGAAATAAATAAATATATAATACTTATGTGTGAATTAATATTAGCAAATTGCAAAACATTTACATATAATGAAAGCAACACATCATAAAACCCCATGCAAGAAACCATTTTTTCCCCACGGAGAAAAAATAAAAATGGGATACGTTCCAAAAATTATAGTAACCCCAAACAGAGCCTAACCGATTTTAATCTTTTTTGCATGGGGAGTAAAGAAGAGATTTTGCAGGCTTCTGCATTCTTACGAGCATGTGTTGTTATCAGTAATGTGTATATTTTAGTGCATTCACTACTTTCTATATATTAAATAATATACCACAATAAACACATATATATTTCATATTTATAATAAATAAATATTTAAGTTGTTAATTATATTATGAATGCAGTAGTTAAATATACTGTAAAATATATGGTCATTTGATTATCTATAGATAATTTATTATAAAATTGTTAATAATAATAAAATAAATATCTTTGGTAAAAGATAATATTAAAAATATTCATAATCGGTATAGGATAATGAACTGGACATTTATTGAACCTATTGGTTATTACATAGTTTATTTTGAGGAGCAATCTCATTATCCATGATATAACGATATCTAAATAAACCAATGGATTCTTAAGGGTACCAAACAGTGATGTTTGATAATAACTGCACAGATAATACTAAATGTTAACAGTTATTATCTTGGTCATAATATATGAGTCTTATATAACTCGAAATCTTTTGACTTGAGGTGTCAAGACTGTCATTTCATTGGTAGCTGTAGAAATACTCTTGTTTTGTACTAGGCTATCCACGCTTGGTAATCCAGCTCATAGTCACCACAGTTAGTCATGTAGTAAGACATGAGATTACCAATAGTAAAACCCGTTACTTTGTAGCATCAGGGTAAAATCCCAATAGAGTTGATATTTTGGTTATGATAAAATAAATTTCTGGTTATGAGAAATATGACTTATTTAATGTAAAATTGAATTATTAATTAGATTAATAATCAGAACACAAATTATCACTCATTAGAATATTAATTAATAGAGTTTGACACATCGTAACCCTAATCAATATCGGGATCATAACAAGATGACTTAATATTATAATTTAGATATTAAATTAATATTTGAGATTTTATCGGTAATTAAAAGGAGAATTCTGGAAGAATATTTAATGTATCTATGTATACGAGTAATTCGGAAATGATGTCCAATATAATATTAAATAGTTAATATTATATTTTCATTCTGATAAAATTATTGACCTTATAAGTCACACCCAAAATAAATTATTTATTTAGTTCATATTTAAGATGTAAAAAGTAATTTAATTGATAATTAAAATAGAAATTATCACTTATATTTTTTTGAGTTAAAATTGATATTTGATTAATTTTAATTATTTTTTCTATTTATAATTTTAATTAAAATATTAACTAAAATTATAATAATTTAATTAAATTGTTAATTAAATTAACTTCAATAATATATTAAAGTAATTATCATTATTAATAGAAGAGAAAAATAATTTTATGATTAATAGTGGTAGTTGGAAAATAAACTATGTAATTATTATATTATTATTATATCGTAAATAAAATTAATTTAAAAATAAATAAATAAAATTAAAACGAAAAAAAAAGGTCAAAAAAATTGAAATCCGCCGTCCTAACCACTATATTCAATTCTTCTGCTTAGCAGAAGGATTAGATTAAAATGGGGGTGGGATTCTGAGGAACCAAATAGTTACTGAGGAGAAAAATTGTTTTCTTTCAATTTTTTCTTCTTCTGTTCAAGGAAAAAATTTTAATGATCATACGTCTTGAACTAGCAAAAAAATTTTATCAACGCAACTAAAATTTTTGGTCTTTTTGCTTAGTTTGCACACTTATGAACTCGGAAATAAAATATTTGTCTTAATTCTTTTTTTTTTTTTAAAATCATAGGAAGATTTTGGTAAAATGGATATTATGTATAAAAGTTACAAAATATGTTTTACTAAAATTTATGGATAAATACTCAAAGTTAATATGAAAAGTGTATTTTCATGTCATGCAATATTTGATTGCATGTTTTGATAAAATTAAAAAATTTTTGAAATCTATAATTTTAACCAAAACCTAAAACTACCTTCAATCTAAATATATGTTTCGCTTCCATCATGTGTCCAAAGCCAAACATATATTTGGCCACGGCCCTCAAATGTTTCATATTATTCAATTTAGTCCCTAAAAATATTATATATATATATATAAAATATATTAATATCTTGCCCTCATTTAGAAAAATAAAAGTTATTTTATATATTTTATGTAGTAAATTATTAAAAAAATTAAAAAAAATTTATTACTTTTTGTTCTTTTTATATTACATATTTTTTAATATTGGGATGATTTCATATATTTATATCATTATTTTTCATTAAAATGTAAATTGTGAATATTTAATTACTTGAAGATTGATATTTTATCTTTTAATTCAGTTTATTTTCTTAAATTTAGTTCAATATTATTTATGATATCTTCTTTAAGTAATTTTTTGACTATAATAAATTATAAGATATTTTTTTGAATACATTTTGTAGGGATTGAGTGTTAAACTCATGACTTCCCACTTTTGTCGTTATTATTTTATGTTAGATACACCAATTGAGCTAATCACAGTTAGTTTTTTTTAATGATTAAAAATTTTATATTGTTTACTTTACATAGTAAAATTGTTATCTAATGATTTTGGACGTGAAAAATAGAAAAAAAATAAAAATTTTTCTAATTTTTAAATATTTTTAATTACTCGACGAATGACTTGATGTAAAACAAATAATAAATTTATTATTGTTTTTTTGTTGAATTGTTTTATGGCTCAAGAGATAATTTGATAAGTCCATAATTTTTTTCCATATTTCACAATACGATTAAAAATTTTAACAAATTTTTTGATAGACATCACAATATAATTGGAAATAAAGACAAAAATAACTATAATTTACTTGTTTTTTAACATATTTTATCTCCTAATCATCTTAGATGATTAGTTTTATATAAATTTTAATTTGTTATCTATTAAGAAAAATTTTGGATCCGTCCTTGGACAATGAAAAATGATTTAATATTGCAAACGATAAAAATAAGACTAAAAATAAAAGGTAGAAGAAGCCAGTTTTAATCTTTTTCTTTTGAATATTATTTATTATTTTTTTTGAAAATAATATGAGTTATTTATTTTGGGTTACCTTGAGCCAAGTAGGCACATTGCTTTTGTACCCAGTTGCTAAGATTATTGAGTCAAACTCCTCCTCTTGTCCATCAATAAATTTTACCCCAGTTCTTGTTATCTCTTTAACTCCTTCCATTACCTGAAATTTTGATCATATAGTTAGTCTCGCCAAATGGGTATATTATATATCTCAATTTAAATGAAAATTAACACAGAATTTATTATTTATTACCTTAATTTTGCCGGATTTTATCTGGGACAATGCACCGATATCGAGCACCGGAGTTTTTCCGGTGGCATTTTTATGCTCAAGTGGGCCGGTTTTAGGTCGCCAGAGACCTAAGTGGTCAGTGTTACCTAAAATGAAATTAGCCACTAATAATAGGAACTTATCAACTAGTCTTAAAGGGAACCACTTTAACAGTGCCATTGCTATTCCAAAAGTTGACATCCCAAACATCTCTCTAGGTAGAACATGCACCTGTAATTACAAAAATCAAAAACCCAAAATTAATATCCAAATAAAACTAAAGTTTTAATAATTAATTTTTTTAAATCACAATCTTGATGACGATTGAAAGAACTTTTTTAACTTACTCTGTTTCTAGCAACCATGTGAGGAATAGCATTATGCCTACACAAGTCAAAGCTAACTTCCATGCCAGAATTTCCACAGCCAATAACTAAAACCCTTTGATTTCTAAACTCAGAACCAGATTTATACAAACTGGTATGAATAACCCGACCATTAAATTTATCCACCCCATGAATTTCTGGTATCACAGGCTCAGCATTTTCTCCAGTAGCAACAATAAGCCAAGGGGAAATGTAAACCTGGTCTTGGGTTTGAACTGTCCAAAACCCGGATAGGATATCGAATTCAGCTTTTAGAACAGTCTGTTTGAACTTGGGTTGGATAGAGAAGTGCGCAGCATAGGACTCCAAGTAAGAGATGAATTGGTGCTTTGTTGGATACTTAGGGAAATCATCAGGGAAACCCAGAAGGGGAAGTTCACAGAATTGTTTAGGAAGATGAAGCTTGAGACGATCGTACGTCTTTTGCTGCCAAAGTGAAGCTATGCAGTCGCTTTTCTCAAGAATCAAAGAAGGAACTCCATGTTTATAAAGGCAAGCTGCTGCTGCTAAACCAGAAGGACCTGCACCTACGATTAAAGGTCCTTGAACCCATACTACTTGCTTCAAAATCACTTCTTGCTCTTGTTGTTTACAAGAACCCATGTTGAAAATCCCAAGAAATTGAAAACTGGAAGGAAAACGAAATAAATTAAGAAAAACCTCAGCCTTTTTCCTTTTGGCTCCTCTGTTTCTTGAACCTGTGATGCTCTCTTTTCTTTCCTTGTGAGAAAATCTTGGGTGAACGAGACGGTAATTTAAAAAAATGAAAAAGAAAGCGGTGGAAATGGTAAGAGGAAAGAGAAGAGAGGGTCAATGAAAAGAGGAGAGCGTGGAGTGTTTGGGCTTGAAATGCATAGAAAACAGAGTTTAAAAACAGAGGTTTTTATGAGAAGCGAAAGAGCGAGAATTAATATAGCAGAAAGAAGGAATGGGGGGTAACGAAGAAGGCGTGGAAGTAAAGGAAAGGATTTGGTTTGGTTTGGTGAAGGGGCAGTGCGCCTCAACTCGATCAAACCAAATCAATCATAATATATAAGATATAATTAAATAATATAACTATATATCACTATAAATTAATATAAAATATATATAAATTATAATAAATTGATATAATAATTATTTCATCAACTACTATAATTATTATAAATTAAATTTTAATTATCATAATTTTATAGATTATCAAAAATTAAAATTAATTATTACAATTTTATTAATTCCTCCAAATTAACATGAGTTAAAATAAGTTTTTACCTATAAATTAAAATAAAAAATTATAAAATTTTTTATTTAAAAATTATAATAAATCAGTAAAAAATATATATACTATATATATATATAAATACAATTTCAGTCGGTTTAGTCTAATAAATTTTTAAATATTTAATACCCAACCGATTTTAAAATATAAATTAAACTAAATAAATTGAAACCAAATAAAACAAACCGAATTCAATTTAGTTTAGTTTCGTTTCTGATTTTACACACCTTAGTAGTAGGAGCCGAACATATATAAATACATAGAAAAATTTCTATTTATCCCATAATATTTAATATATTACATTAGTATCTCTGAAGTTTAAAAATTATGTTATTTGTCTTCTTTATTTCATTTTTTTTAAACTATATAATTCTCTTGTTAAATGTTAAGATATTTACCGTTAATTGTAAAAAATATTATCTTTTGTTTAGAGAAATACTAATATAATAAGTCAAATATCTGTGAGATTATAGTACAATAGGTCAAACATATGAGGGATAATAGTACAATAAATCAAACCTCAAAAGTACTATTATAATAAATCAAACTTTATGGAATAAATAGTAATTTTTTTATTATTATATTACAATTTAATGTCTTTTTAACCAAAAATTTAACGAATTAATATATTAGTATAATATGATAAAACATAATGAAAAAATAATATGATTTTTAAATCTCAAAATAATATTAGTTTATTATATCAAATCTCATATGATAAAGAGTAATTTTTCCAAAATATATTCGTTATTTTTATTTAATTAAAAAAGCTATTATAATAATAACAATATTATTGTTGTAATTAGGCCAACAAAAAAATTGTTAATATGACTGAACTTTTTGGTGAACATATTTTCTTTAAAAATTAAACAACTCGTTCATTAATGTTTGAGAGACAAAGCAAAATATTATTGTTTTTATACTAAAATAATACAATAAAGAAATAACCCCGAATACAATATCTCCGACCAGCCTTTTCTTATGAATATAATTGGTTGCTAGATCCTTCAAACATTGTCCATAAATCTTTATTCATCCCTATGTGAGTCTTTAGAAACTTGATATTGTTCAAATTCAAATTAAATCTTCAAAAAAACAAGACAATCTAGAGCTATCGTAGATTTTTTGTTGGAAAATTCATATTTATCAACAATTCTTTTTATCAAATTGATCGGAAATTTTAAATTGATAAAATGTTAAAAGTTCGTTCATTTATTTTTACATATATTAAAAAATTAGATAATATATGCTTAAAATTATATATTTTTGCTAATATATACTATATTAATTAGGAGTATAGGGAAATCTAAGAAGCTGTAGTTTATACATCTTGATAATTAAAAATTAATAAATAAATATATTTGAAAAAATTAAAAAAAATATTGTAATTGTAATTTTGTAAATTAAAGTGAATTATATTACTGTCGTATTGTGTAATAGAGGGAGTTTTTTTTTTCAACATAAATTGGCAATTACCCGTTTTCGGAGAGAATTCAATGTAAAAAGTTTAAAGAATAAAATAAAAATTTATAATTATGGTAAAAGTAATTTAAAATTGGTCTAAATCATTTTCCGGTAATGATAATCCACTATTAATAAGTAAAATTCTTTGTACTCATATTCATATAATTATAGAGAAAATTTTAGGTAGATGCAATCTATTACGTTATTCGTAGATTAATCTAATTATACAATGATATGTATTTAATTATTTTATTTTTATTAATTATTGTAAAAATAAAATAATTAAATATATCATTGTATGATTGATTTAATCTAATTGACTGGATTTATCAAAAAATTTCTCTATAATTATAATATTAACTTCACACCCAAGAGGGTGCCGCCCCATGAGTTATTAGCATTAGACTTTTTTAATTTAAACAAATGTATCAAGTTTTTGCTATTTCAATACAACTATTTAAAATTTTTGAAAGAGTATTTTGTCGTCCTTCAATATTTTACACAACATGCATTATGATTTAGTCAGACTAATTCATATATAAAATTAAAAAAAAAAATCAAGATAAGGAGTAATAGCAAATATTGAAAAAGAAACAAAATTAATATTGACATATTCTCAAATTGTTTAACTAATAATATAATATATAAACGAAAATGAGGGCACGAGAAATCCTTAATGCTGATGTAGTTAAGGAAAAACAAACTTGAGCTGATTGAGGTTTAGCATCGATGTAATGGTTGGAAGGCTGTAGTTTTCAGTGCTACACCTTCCGCGACAATGTTGTCGTGCAGAAAGGGAGCTTAATATGTTATTATCATTGGTGCTTAGATTCTTAAGTTAGAAGAGATGCCTATGTAAATAAAAAATAAAAAATTTAAGTATGAAATATAAAAATAGACTTTTAATATATTTTACGGAAATAAATTTTAAAAAATAATATAATAAATTTATATAATATTATATACATTTTAAAAACTTTTTAAAAAATAGTAATTCATTCTTAAATAAATATGAGTCCAATGTGCCTATTTGACATTTTCATTAATCCTTTTATTTTGTATTCTATTCACCTTCATGTGTTTCTCTTAAAAAAATTTATACAAGAAAAACAAAAACTATGCATCACTCAAATAATAAAAAAATAATATAAAAAAGATATATAATATTTCTTATTAAACTTTATATTTAATTTAATTTATTCATTTTAACTGTTATTTTAGAAAAAATATTTATACAATCAATTTAAATTTTTTTTTTTCAATTTTTCCATTAATGTTAAATAGAATTTTAAAGTCATTTATTTTATGCTTAGACTAAATAATTATATTTACATCTTTTTATTCTTTGTCTTTCCAAACAATTTTGAATATTTTAAAACCAATGATAATTTAATTTTAATTATATATTTTTTTAAATTTAAAACTAATTAATAATTTTTTAAATGTATTAAAATCATAAAAAATGATAATTAAAATGAAACCGTGCTATCAAAGATAATGTAGATGAGTTGACACATAACTTTTTCTAATTTAACTAGATATCTCGAATTCGAACTTAAAAAATGTAGCTACTTAAAAATTTTTATAAGAGTAATTTACTGCCTTTTAGAATTCTACTAAGTACAAACAAAATTAATCTAAGTCTATTGATTTATAGACCGAGAACACCTGTATTTAAAAAAAAATCGTACCTAATTTTCATGAGAGTTAACTAGAAGCTTCATATGGGAAAAATGTTGTCTAATTGGGCTTCATTAACATGAAATTATAAAAATAAAAGAGTACATGCACTCTTTATTAGAAACTTGAGTAATGTACCAAATTATTTGTGGTCCACTTGATTGAAAGCTTTAAAAATTTTCTTTCCAGATCTAGTATTTTCTCTTCCAACTTGGAATTGATAAAAAAAGGTCTGAGTGATGTACACTCACAATGCCACGTGGAGCCTTGAGAAGCATTTCATTAGCTGTTTCGCGCTAGGAAACCGTGAAGCTCTTACATTTGCGCCGGTAAGCAGCCGTCCGATCTTGGACTTTCCACGCGTCTTATTTCCATTGTTGGAAAAGGTTTTTCCTTAAGGCTTGTTTGGAACTTTCCATAAAAAAAAAAAAAAGGAAAAAATAAATTTTATTTTATTTTTTTATTTTATTTTTCTTTCTCAATGATTGGATAGCGGTAAAATAACAAGAGAAAAGAAAAAAATAAAATTTATTTTCCTTCTCCATGTTTTAATTAAAGTAAAAAAAAAGAAAAATGAATGAAATAATATTATATATTTACTATTTTGCCCATTACTATATAGTAAGAATAAATATCTAAAACTTAAAATATACATATTACCCATTAAGTAAAATATATAACATTAATTAATTTTTACCCAAAATATGAAAGTGAAGCCATCTATGAAATTGAATATGATTACATTGAGTGTATATGTTTTGTTTTTAACAATCTGGCGGCAAAAGTTTTGAGAAAAAAAACAATTTGGCGTCAAAATTGGAGCTGCTCAAAGGGATAAAAATATAATTTTACACTCAACATTGCAATTTTCCTTCCAAACAGTACTATTTTCTCTCCAATTTGGGGAGAAAATGCATTTCCTCCTTTATTTTCCCTCCATATCCAAATAAGGAAAAGTACATATTTTATCTTTTTATTTTTCTCACCTCCAAACAGAGCTAAGGGAGAATTTCATTTTCCTCACTTTATACTTGTATGTACTTCCATAAAAATATAAATGAGATGACATATGTGTTTATCTATAAATTTGAAATCCGAATCCTGAATATGTAATTATTTTATAATTCATAAAAAAATATTTTGTCCCATTTAAAATTTTTTCCAGTACAAGCAGGATCAGTCTCTGTATATAGTATAAGTTGGCTGGCTAATGATACTTATAGTATGACCTAACAAAATTTAATTAGGCTAATTAATAATTAAATCATGTAATAGTAATTGGTCCCAAACATAGAATTAGTTTAACTAAGAAAATAAAGTATGGGATCTATCGACAGTAGTGGAGTTAGATCAAATGTCAATAATATTGATTTGAACTACTTCTACCAATATATAGTTGTGTTTCTATATCACCTTTAATCAGTTTGAGATCTAAGCTAAATTGATGGAAACATAAACTGATATATTAATTAAACTAAAGGTGATATATAAAGTGGAAATTCAATTTTTTTTAAGGAGAAAAGGTGCATTTGGAGCTGGAAAATGAAACAAATTAATCAAGTCATTACCAAAGTGAAGGTTAATAATGGATTAGTGTCAAAGATGAAAATCTTTAAGTCAATACCGAAAATTCTAAGGTATATACTTGTACTTTCTATTTTCATAAGTATAGAAAGAGTCTTATATGTTAGATATATTTTATATATAAATATAGTTGTGTACTCATTAATTGAGAAATAAAAATATATTACAAAATAAAAGGCCTTAAGAAGTTAATCAATTTTTTATTTAGGCGAAACTTCATTAATTAATTTAGTGTGGATAATTAAAGTGGGTCAGATAATAATATGGATGTGATGGACGATCCATGATTATTATATTAAGTGGGCTAAGTATTTCTTATTACTGATTCTCACCCTCTTTATAAAGTTGAATATGAATAAAGAAAAATGATAAGGTTTAAGAATTTCATAGTGACTTAGTAGTGGGATGACTAAAATGTTGCTTTTACATTGGAAGGGTTCATAAACAAGAGGAAATTAAATAAAGAAGAGTCAGTGCTTACGGTTGACAACAATGATACAATGGAAGTACTTTTTATTGACAGTGTCTGTTTAAATCTAAACATTGGTTTTGAACTCTTTTTGGAAAATATTTATACATACCGTCATTTAGGCAGAACTTGATATCAGTATTTAAATTAGACAAAATTGACTATACTTTTGTATTTAAAGATATGGTCGTAAACATAACTTTTAATTCAAAAGCAGTTAGATTTTTTTTTTTAGTCATATGGTCTATATCAAGTGTGTTTAAGTTCAAATGAGATTTATTTCACATCTTGTAATGCTAAACATTTTGTAAAAGAACCTCTAATAAAGGATAAGTCTTCTAAATTATGACATAAAAGGTTTGACCACATTTCTAGGGAAATGGTAGAAAGGCTAATTGAGGATAATATCATACTACTATTGACTTCAGTGATCTAGAAACATGTGTTGATTGTTGTAGGAGTAAACTAACCAAGAATAAAAAAATGAATCTATTCGAAATTCAGATCTATTAGAAATAATCCATACATATATATACGGACTTTATTCACCTACAGTATGCAATAACAAGTATTTCATAATATTCATTAATGATTTTTTCCGATATGGATATCTGGACTTAATTAAAGAAAAGTCTAAATCTCTTGATAAATTCAAGATTTTTAAGACCAAAGTTGAGAAATAACTGGAAAAAGTTATCAAAATTGTTAGATGTGATTGAAGTGGAGAGTATTATAGCAAATACAGTATTGCAGGACAAGTAAAAGGTTGGAATAGTAGCTTAGTTTACTATACCGGGTAATCCCGAATAGAATGGTATAGTTGAAAAGCGGAATCGCACCATAAATGAAATGATAAGGAGCATGATATCAGGGTCAAATCTTCTAGACTTTTTGTGGGACGAGGCTATAAAAATGGCATTATATATCCTCAATAGAGTTTCCAGCAAGTCTGTGGCTAAAGCACCGTTTGAGTTATAGAACAGAAGGAAACCTATCTTGAATTATTTTTAAGTTTGGAGAGTTCTTTCAAAGGTATGCCTTTACAATCCTATTGAGGGTAAATTGCATTCTAGATCTACTCATTGCTATTTTATAGGGTATTAAGATCTAAAGGCTACAAATTCTATTGTAGAGAAATGAGTTTTAGAATTTCAAAATCACAAACAGCTAAAATTTTAGAATTTGATGTAACTGATGAAGGTGATCACAAGACAAGAAAAGCAAACTGAGGTTTTACGTATTCATGTACCCAAGCCACCTACAATATTGGATCCTACACCTGTGATTGATCTAATTCAAGAAGAGCCTATATAGTTAAATGAGGTTTCATCATCATATAATCTAGTTGTACAAGTTCCTCTTAGGAGGTCAATCAGGGAAAGGAAACTTGTTATTTTCTCTAATTATGTGGTCTATATAGGTAAGAGTGATTATGACATTGGACATATTACTGATCCTACACCTTTTGAAAAATTATTTCTAGTTCCCAATCTGATCTGTAGTGGGATGTAATGGGAGATGAAATGTAATTTATGGATTGTAATGGGGTATAGGAGCTTCTTAAATTACCTAAAGGTTGTAGACTTATCGGTTGTAAATGAGTCTATAAGACCAAGAAGGACTCCAAAAGGAATATAGAGAGGTTTAAATCCAGGTTAGTTGCCAAGAGATTTACTCAAAGAGGAAGAATTGATTATAATTAAACTTTTTCTTATGTATTCTCAAATGATACATTTAGAGTAATAATGACACCGGTAGCTCATTTAGATTTGGAGCTGCATCAGATGGAAGTTAAAACCACATTCCTGAATGGATAATTGAATGAAGAGGTCTATATGGAACAGCCTAAAGGGTTTTAGGAAGATGGTAAGGACCATCTTATGTGTAGACTCAAAAAGTCTATTTATGGTCTAAAACAAGTCTCATGACAATGGTACCTGAAATTTGATGGTGTGACTTCCTCTTTAGATTTTGTCAAGAGTAAAGTTGATAGATACATATATCTCAAGATCAGTGGGAGTAGGTATATCTTTCTAATATTGTATGTTAATGATATACTGCTTGCAAGCAATGATTTAGGAATATCGCATAAGGTTAAGTAGTTGTTGTCTAAATATTATGATATGAAAGATCTTGTAGAAATATCTTTTGTCATTGGAATTGAAATTCATAGGGATAGATCTCAAAACCTTTTAGGTCTCTCAGAAAGTATACATTGAGCGGATATTGAAAAGATTCAATATGCCTGATTGTAAATATTGGGATTTGTCAATTACTAAAGGTGATAAATTGAGCTAGGCATAATCTCCCAAGAATGAGGTTGAGAGAGAATCAATGAAAGCAGTGTCATATGCTAGTGCAGTAGGAGCTTGATATATGCTCTCAAGTGTGCACTAGATCAGATATTGTATTTGCATTTGGTATTCTAGGTAGATATCATCTAATCCTGGAATGGGCCATTGAACTGCGACTAAAAGAGTTTTGAAATACCTTAAAGGGACCAAGGATTACATCTTGATATACATAAAGGTTGAAAATCTTGAGTTGATTGGTTACATTGACTCTGATTTTACTAGCTGTTCTGATGATAGAAAATCCACATCAGACTATATTTTTACATTAGCTGGTAGGGCTGTATCTTGGAAAAGTGTTAAACAGTCCTTAATCTCATCTTCCACGATGCAAACTAAGTTCGTAGCATGTTATGGTACAACTGTACAAGCTGTTTGACTATGAAAAATCATTGCAGAAATATCAATTGTTGATTCCATTGACAGGCCCATAAAGTTATTGTGATAATTTACCGGCTGTATTGTTTGCGAAAAACAACAAGAATATTACTGAGTCTAAGCATAGAGAAGTCAAATATTTGACATTAAAAGAACTAGTAAAAAAAGGTGACGTTGAAATAAAGCATATTGGTACATATGATATGATATCTGATCCCTTCACCAAGGGTATTCAATCCAATATTTTTTAGAAACATGTCATTAGTATGGGTTTAAAGTCGACTTTTGATATCTTGGATTAGTGAGAGGCTTTTTTATTGCTCTATGTATTTTAGTTTGTATTTTATACATTGGTAAAACGTACTTTGTTAAATTAATAATCATCAATGCAATATGTATATATTTTTATTGGAAAATATTTGATGTTATATTTTCGTGGGAAAATATGATTTATATCATATATGATTAATTAAAGTCTTAAGATTATTATCGTCTTAAGCAAGTGTTTGGGGTATTAAAGTTTATAGTTTTGGTTGAATGTCTTATGACACATAAAGAATCGTATGATATAAAGTTTTAAGACATACACATACTTCATTTGAAGTCATAAATAATTTCTTATGCGTACCTGTGCTGCATTCAGATAAAAAATCACTGACTGATAAGAAAATCAACACATAAAGTTTGATCATAAAGTGAATAGTGACTAATCTTACCACATTACCATACTGTGCTCATGATTGATACAGTTATTAGTAAATGTGACCATATAAGATGTCATATTCTTGAATAATGTGGTTTCCGCTATGATTCTTTATCAATGATTTTATTGAATCAAGAGGGAATACGAAATATTTTGTAATAGATTTTCAATTAATTAGTCAAAGTGGGAGAATGTAAGATATATTTTATATCTAATTATTGTTGTGAGTTCATTAATTGAGAAATAAAGATATATTACAAAATAAAGGGCTTTAAGAAATTGTCCAATTCTTTATTTAGACAATACTTCATTAATTAATTTAGTGTGGATAATTAATGTGGGTCAAATAATAATATGGATGTGATAGACGACTTATGATTATTATATTAAGTGGATTAAGTCTCTTGTTACTGACTCTCACCCCATATATAAAGTTGAATGAGGATACAGAAAAATGATAAAGTTTAAGAATTTCATTATTATAAGTTAGAAAACGAGAGAAGGTTTTGGTGCAAATTCATTCAGATCGTTCCTGTCATGATAGAATTGGCTAAATTAGGTTCTTTTCTATATTCTCTGTCTCGATTAAACTTGTTTTGTGTTTTAAATTTCATATTTTAAATCATGAAATTAAATTAGGCTAAATTGATTTTCTATCATTATATTGTAACTTCATCATACATAATTAATATTTTGATTGTTTAATTAATTAATGAATATTCAACGACGACTTAAGGAGGAACTATAAATGCATGTAATAGTATGTAAATTTATACTATTTTTAATATTTGACTCTCCTAAAAAAATAGATAAAAAGCAAATTAAGTAATATTGAAAAATGAATTTAGATAAATTATATTAATTAATTGAATATATATATATATATATACCTTGAACTACTAAAATTTCAATTTTTAATAACAAAAATTTAATTTTATTATTTGCTCTATTAAATAATTATTTATTTTGATATATTATTTTTTATTATTTATTATCCTAAATATAAGAGCCAAAAGTACAAAACCCTTATTTTACAATTACACCCTGACATTATTCTCTCATTCTCTGTATTTTGAAAATCTAAAATTCCTAAATGGCTGCTAGCCGACAAGCTATGGTGGGTCGTTTTGGATTTTGCTAGCCAATTTCTGAACGTGAAACTCAACTCATAATATGTGCACTCTTCGATATAATTATGAATTTTATTTTTGTATAGATTTATTTATAATATTTTAAAATATTTTTATATTTTCGAAATTATTAAATTTAATATTATATTTTTTTAAATGAATAATATTTATTATTTCTTTCAAACCTTAGTTATATATCAATAATTTAATTGAATCATAAATTGTATCATAAAGAAAAATTAGTATATAAAATTTAGATCCAGCCGGACTCCGCCACTATTCAATGAGATATATATATATATAATTAATTAAAAAATTGACTGAAAAGCAACTTAAAGTTAATAAAAGCTTTATTTAATTACAACTTATGTCTTGACTGTGGAGCTTAAATTAATTTGAATTTTAATTATTTTTAACTTTCGCTTTCAGTATTTAGTTAAAAAATAAATAAAAAAAGGTAAGAGGCACGATTCCAATTTCCAAACTCAGGGCTGCGTTGGAAAATGGTATAAAGGCTTCATTAGAGGCGAGACTGAGCTTAAATGGGTTTTGTTGATCTTACTTTGATGATGTCTTGTTACCTATGGAGTTGGTTGGGCCTCATGCATTGCAATTTCTCCCTAGCTAGCTTATGCTAATTGTCATGTACGGGTGTGAAGCTCCTTCACTTTTTTTTTTTTGTTTTACAATAGGGAAGGGAGAATCAAATCTCAAGTCGATTGATGCACTACTGTTAGGCTATGTTTGTGGGTGCACAATTTCTTTTATCTTTTTAATTGATATATTAGTAATATTAATTCCATCTATTAATAGAATTTACAAGGATGTCTAAATATAAATTCAATATTCTCTTACTGCCAGTTGCATTTGCCTTTATAGTGTCAAATATTTGGCATATGTAATCTTCATGTTCCTCGGTGATTTATATCAATCTTTTGCTGCAACCTCATCCGATTCATACTAAAGATTAAAGAATTTTGTTCCCTTTACGTGGCTTCAAATGGGGGTCGTGTACTTAGTTTGTAGGGTAGACCTGCCTTGTGGATTGTTTGCTCGCTAATAACATGTTGATAGTGAACAAAGGGGGTTGGATACCTGTAGCTTTCTAATGATCCTGCTTTCGTCGGATATTGATGAATGATCAATTATTCTTGTAGTATTCATATATGCTGTGGCGTCATGTAATCATGCCACCTGTTTTTTAATAAGAAGATTTTAGAATTTCTATTTAGTATATAATGGTCACAGTACATCATTTAAAAGTGGACAATTGCACATTTTCAACTTTTTAAAATTTATATAATATTATATAAAAGTATACTCGGTGGAAGGCAATTAAATGATGCATCCCTCAAATTAGAATCCTCCACTTTGTTCTGGGTTTACCTCATGGTAAGCTAATAACATGCATAAAGGTAAGATATTTTCCATAAGTTATTTAATTTCGGCTGTTGGTAGGGCAATTACTACAGGCCCAATAGACCTTGTTTTGCATTTTTTTTTTTTTTTTGGTATGGAATCTATGGTTTATATAACCAGATTTTGATATTTGGGTAGTAATTGTTTGTTGTTCGACCCACATAGTATCTGCCACATGAACCTAAGATATTCTACAGATTGTAGAATAAATCTTATTCTGGCCCATTAGGCTCCGATTGACCCACATCATGCAAGACAGCCTTACTCACGGCCATTGTTAGCTTGCAGATTGGCCTGTCTACTGAGTGGGACCAGATATTCACGCTTATTAAGATCCGTTTAAATTTTTATAAGTTATTTTATTAGAATTTTGGAATATATTTGAATGGTAATATTAAAATCCGTGGTGAATTTGAATAATATTTGGATAGAGACACTATATATATATATATATAATTTATTGAATGTAATTATATAATTACTTTTTTTTTGTGTGTTTTTTAGTGATTGATGAAATACAAATTTAATGGTTGGTGATTTTAAATATAATTTTTTATAAAAAAGAATATTATTTAATTTTATGGTTTTAAGTTATTTTTAAATAATTTGATGAACTATTTTAATTTGAATGTATCGAATTAGATTGTGTTTTATTTTATTTTTTAGTAATTTATAGTATATTATTTGTATATATATTTTTTAATTTTTAAATATTTAGTTAGAATTTTTTAAAAATTTTTTTAATAATAGACGGATTCAGATATTAATTGGATTTGAAATTAGTATAGATATTAATATTTATTTTTAAACGAATTTGGGATGAGTTCTGTAATAGTATATATTGGGTTCAAATTCGGATGGAGTATTTTTCACTAGTACCTATCTGTTGACATCCCTAGTGGGACATGTAATTTATGTCATTAGCTAATGGTCTTATGCTTCCTGCTTTAGTTTTTCTCTTTTCTGGTTACGTGACCTGTAAAATTCCATAGGTTTAATGGAACTTCAACCTAACTTTTTTTTAAAAGTTAACTAAAAAAAATGATTGTTCTAGTTTAGATTTTCAACTAATTAATATGGAATTCTAACACTCTCCTCTCACGTCCAAGCTCACTGTGAAAGTACAACACATCGGAGGGTCACATGAAGCATTAAAATAGCAGACAATTCTATAGGTGTTCTAGTATTGTTTAGCTCTGTTGTCCTATAAAATTTTGTAGATCAATAAATTTTAAATTTAACTTTTTCTAAAAGCTCGTATAAGAAAAACGATTGTACAAACCATTACCAATCGAGGTGCATGGGATTCTAACATGACCTATATTTTCTTAGGAAGCATTGCTTGCTACTGGTGCTAAAAAATTTGCAACTTGTAAGCTTCTTATTATCGTGAAACTTTACACCTTTACAGATACAAAATGACTTGTAAAATAAAAGCAGATCTAGGCCAGAAAGGGATTAAGTATCTTACACAGATTTTACAAAGATTTTGTAAAGATTTTGCCCTTCCTTTTTTATGCCTCGTATCAGGTTTGCTTGAGGATGGGGATAACAAATGACTAAAGAGAACCCAAGTGTTGCTAATAATTTTTGTTTGTTTCAACTATACAGTGTACTGAGTAGATTCATTAAGAAGAGAAGGCAAAGCCCTCTCTTCCAAAACTCTGATTAAGAGAGCATGAATAATTGGTGTTTGTAGACTGACATTAGCTAAGTGGGTAATGCATGAATTCTTAGTGTGCCTTTGTTTTTTTTTTCCCCAATAATTGTCTTAATATAAGAGTGAATAAATAACTTTGTGCATAAGACAGATTTATGTATGCACAATCAGTAGTCGATAGGGTTTTATTTAGTGAGGAATGGAGAAGTGAGTTGGTATTTGAAATGCAGCTTTTTGCTAAACAAGGGTTTAGAACTAGTTAGTGTTAAGGTTAAATAATCTTTTTGTTTTCACATGCCGACAGTTTGGAGCTATTTTTATATGTATGCCGGGGCAGCTTATTATGAAATTTCATGAGCACTTAAAAACAAAGTTATCTAATAGCATAAAGCAATTAAGCAAGCATTCGTATAGCTTTCAATTTCATGTTCGATGTACAATGTTGCTGCCTACGTTATTTATTGCTAAAACCTTTCCCTTTAGCTCTTTGTCAACTTCCCCTGCAGTGTTTAAACTTGGAATATATATTTTCTTGTAATGTAAAAAATTTCAAGATTTTACTTTTAGTGACTTTGTTTTCCCTTCAAAATTTTCTGAAAATTTTCTGAAAATAAATTATGAAATTCATTGCTGTTGAATCCTAGACTTGTGTGCTTGTCATCTTTTGGTCAAATATCCATTACCCCCTTTTCTCCTTTCCATTCAGAATTGGCATTTTCGTTTCCGGGAAAATCTCCTCTTGTTGTAGTAAAATAGACAAGAAGTTGGAATCTGTTAGAAAAAAAAAAGAAGTGTTGAATGCCTTATAGCCTGGACAGAATCGCTGTCTTCCTTTTAAACAAATTTCGATTCCACTACCAGAATTCCCAGCGCAAACTTTATAAAAATGCCCTTGAAGATCAATATTGATTATTACAGCATCTTCTTCATGAAGAATTCAAACACAAAAAGTAAAATTTCATTTATATTTTATTATATGATGGACATCAGTTCAATTTGTGAATCAGATTAATATTTTAATATATTATATTTATTATTTCTTTATTTTATTAAATATTATTATAAAATAATGAAAATGGGAATTTTTTATTCTTACGAAATTCTCTCTCCTTTTTTACCATTTAAAAGCTCACAAAATTGCAATTTATCAAAGTCTTCATGCAATTGTTTTTATAATTGCCAACATAAATAATTGCAATTGAGAATGAAAGGTGAATAGAACAGTATGTAGAAATGAAAATAAAAAAGAAAAAATACAGTTTCAATTTCAATATAAAAATTAAAAAGTGGCTACGGAGAACAGAGCCAAAAACTCCCAGGAAAACGCAGTAATAGTGGCGGGACCAGACCGGCAATTGGGGCCATATTGTGATTCATTGGTTCCCGTGCTTTTCGGGGCCCAATCATTTTTTTTTTTTAAATAAATAAGAACTGAAGCAAGCTGCCGACGATAATTTTTTATATTTTTATGGCAAACGGCAACAATCGTATTCCTGAATTCCAGCTTCTCACTGTCCGTAATTTGTGTAAGTTTTTTTTCAACTTTATTTTTTATTTCTATTATTCTTTTCTAGTCAAATCTGTTATTTGTTACTGTTTATTTTCTTAACTTTGTCAGTTCCATTTCCACTTCTACAGCTGTCTTTTCTTTTCCGTATGTTCATAAAATGTACACTTCAAATCATCTTTTCTTTTCCGTATGTTCTTTAAATGCAGGGAAATTAACATAATACGTTATTATTTTCTTAAATTTGAAAATATTATTGGCTTGTTTGGCATTACTTGGAAAAAATATTTTAGTAAAATATTTATTTTATATTTTTAATTTTTTTTAGTTTTGAAAACTGATTTTGGTAAATAAATTTTTTTTAAAGGTAGATTTAAAAAAACAGTTTAAAAAAATCTGTCAATTAAATAAAAAAATTCAAAATATGCTTTTAGAACTCTCAACAGCAATACCAAACACTCCCATAATATTTTAGCGCTTTTAAGATTTAAAAAATAATATAATAAATATACTAGTAAAAAAAATATTCTCTTTTATCATGAATATTAGTTCAGTAAATCAAACTTGCAAATAGTACTAGTGCAATATGTTAAAATTTCAAAGAATAAATAATATAATTTTCAAATGTCATAAGATACTTATATATTATATTAAACTACATTAAACAAAGAGAATACTAGTATATTATATCAAACTATATAGTGTAAATAGTAATTTTTTTTATAGAATGCATACTTCAAATGATATATTCAAAGTTTAATAACTATTAAGACTCTTAATCTCTCCATAAGATGCATTTAATGATATTTGAACTCCAAAATTTTTTAAACAAATTTAACATGTGTTGTCAACTAAGCTACAATTTTTATATGAAATTTTAGTTTTTAATAGAGCATATATATGTTTAATTTATTACTCTAATTATCAACATGACCAATGGAAAGTGACAAAAAAAAAAATCCTTTTGTTATCTAAGTTACTATTAATAGCATGTTGTTAGAATTTACAAAAAATTTATTCCTATCATATGCATGAAAGTTAGGTATTATAATATTTGTTACCATAGTTGTGAAATAAAAAACCAATATCGAATTTTAAGCAAAAAAAATAAAAGCAATTAAGATATTTAACAATCATGAAATGTAATATTGTATGTATAGGTCATATGATATGAAAGCAGATAGCTAGTTGTCATTTAATTCTATTTTGCAATCATTTTTAACCAAACTATACTGAAGAAAGCAAGTGCAAAATAACATCTAGAATAATCCAAATGTGGTCCAAACTAATTAGTTCATATTGATTAGCAAAAATTACTACTAATAATTTTTTTAAACCTTAAGTTTCATCGGCTGATGTCAACATATCTAAAATTAATATTATTCGTGTCAGCTAGGAATTCAAACGGCGATAAAATATTTGCATAAAAATTTTAAAATAGTTGCATTTTTAGTATTCGAATTTGAAATATTTGATTAAGTTGAAGTAATTGTATCAACTTATTGACACTCTTATACCATTTTACAAAGAAAATTGTTGGTTACATACTTGGCCAATTACCTTAAATCCATCTACCCACAGCATCAATATTCATAATATAATTGTTGTTTGTAATTTGTCCTATTTTACTTATAGTTGAAGGGGTGAAGGATATGACTCGAATCTAAATTATTTGAGATATTTCTAAAATTTTTAACCAATTAAAAGAGCCACCGGTGATTTCTTGTTTTTTTAATACATTTTATACAGACTGTATTGAATTCGAAACCTTTGATATTTATTATGGCTGATCTATAGTTGATGCAGCAATTCAACTATTTCAATTGATTATTATTATTATTAATTTGTTATTGACCAAAATAACAATATTAACATCCAATTGGCAGCAGCAAAATTTAGAATTTGCCAAGTCAACAAAGAGCTTGCGGCTGAGAAATGAATCCTACGTGACTATGTGGATGCGGGTCCCAACCATTTTCCACTCTCCCATTTGGCGTGGCGCTGGAAGAAGTTGGAAACAGCTGCATGAGGAAAATCAATATTGACGTAAATATGGACTCCTTGCCCTCTGACACGTGGCAAGTTTGAGCATTACAGCTGGAGTTTTGTCTTGCTTCGTCTTACGTGGCAAAATGGTCCTACGCGCTCCTGCATTTAGCCGTATTGCTTTCGTCTATGATCCCATTGCCGATTTAACGTGTTTTGGTTTATACTTGCACAACAAACAAAATCATATGTTAAAACTTTATAACTAATTAAAAACCCAAGTTATATAAAAATAAAACTCATTCTATGATGTGGAACGCTAGCAATAATAAATAATTTATATTATAAAATATTTATTAAATATTTGAAATTATAAATTAATAAATCGTTTAGATAAAATATATATCCATTTAATAATTTATAATATTTAAAAATAATAATAATAATAGATGTTAAATGTTAAATATTTAATTATATATATATATATATTTAGCTAAATGATTTTTATTGTTTTTATGGGTATAGCTCTTTTCATGTCTTTGAATATAGAAATATTATAAAAAAAAATTATTTTGGTGGTCGAGAAGTAATTAAGCAATTAAATAAAGCATTTAACTAGTTTGCGTCTCCTCAAACGCAACTAGTAAGGAAGTATCATAGCGGGTAAAATCAACATTAACTTTTTTTCTCCTGCTTTCTGGGACAAACATAACTCCTTTCTTTTTTTTAATACAACTAATGGAATATAATGGATTAACAAGAAATCCAACTTACACTATGCTTTTTCTTTTTTTCCCCCCTTCCCTCAAGCATCAATTTTTTCAAATGAAAAAAAAAAAAAAAGAATGCCATACCTCTTTGATAAAAAAAAAAAAAAAAGTCAATACATGATAGCTAGATGTTAATGCATTACATCATATTCCTAACAGAACACAACAGAAGGCTAATAATAATAGAGTAAATTAAGAGGACACGCAAAAATTTAGTTGAATATATTAATTGATATTTTTATTTTTAGAAATATATTATGAAGTGTTTGAAATTTGATTTAATGTAATATCTAGTCATTCCATTTATTTTTGCCATTATAAACAAATAAAATATCAAATTTACTATTTTTTTTAAATTTTAAAAAAATACAAAAAATTTAATGTAATAAACTTGATATTAAAATATTAAATTTATCCTTCTTTTTTTAATATATTCTTATGTTGACAAAAAAAATATGTTAAAATATTAATAAGGATATTATTTTAAAGTTAATCAATAAAATATTTTAGTTGATTAATATAATATTTTATTCAAATATAACAAAAAGGTCTTTTTAGTTAACAAATTATTTGGGAACTTTCTATATAAACGGAAGAGAAAATAAAGAGGGAAAATAAATTTTATTTTTCTTTCTTATTTTTCTTCTTCATGTTTAGATAAAAATAAAATAATAAGGGAAAGAATTGGAATAAAAAAAAAAGAAGGGAAATAAATGAAATAATATTATATATTTAATATCTTGTCCATCTCTGTATAGAATAATAAATATCTTAAACTTAAAATATAAGTATTGCACATTAAGTAAAATATATAATATTAATTAATTTTTACCCAAAATATGAAAGTGAAACCATCTATGAAATCGAATGTGATTACATTGAGTGTATATGTTTTGTTTTTAACATTCCGGCGGCAAAATTAGAGCTCCTTGAAGGGGTCAGAATGTAATTTTACACTCAATAATGCAATTTTCCTCCCAAACACTACTGTTTTCTCTCCAATTTGGGGAGCAAATGCATTAAAAAAAATAACTCATTTTTTCGTTTTTCTTTTATTTTTTCTCTATATCCAAACAAGAAAAAGTAGAAATCTTTTCATATTTTACCTTTTTATTTTATTTTTTTCTTATTTTCCTCTCTTCTAAACAAAAATAATATACTTTATAATATATTTCTAAAAATAAAAGAACTAATTAATATATTTCATCACATTTTATAAGTATTCTAATAATTTATCCGTTATAATAATAATATTATTATTTTCGCTTTAGCTTTTCCTAATTGTCAAAAGAAAAAAAATTAATAATAATAATAAAAGGAAAAGCGAAAGCGCGTTTAGAGTCTGGAGTGATCAATGAGAAACAGAGAGACGTATTCCGGTGGAGGGGCATTTTTGGTAGAATGGAATAACTTGAGCTGAAGAACGTTGACGCGTCAGGGAACGCGATGCACTACATGAGAGTGGGTCCCTATTTAAAACGCCGACGACCCTGCCGTGTAAAGCGTGACGCGTGGGCCCCCATACACTTTGTGGTGATGCCCTTTTTTCTCATCCCGCTCCCTTTTTTTTTTAAGTGCTACGCTCCCCACTTTAATGTTATCGTAATGTCACTTTCACCCTTCTCTCTCTCTCCTTCTTTTTTTTTTTTCCCAAATCTTACATTTAAATCAAATAATAATATTTCTCAATTTTAGTTTATAACAAGAAAACTAAATGTTATTTTTGCATTCAAACATTATCAATTTAATAAAATTTTATTCAAATTTTTCAACAAATAAATTTCATTTATTTTTTCTATCTTCCACATAGAATTAACACTATAAATATTTTAATATTATAAAATTACAAATTTCTAAATTTTTTTTACAATTTAAAATTTTAAAATTATTATTATTACTGAATGCAAAGTTTAAGAATATTAAACTAAATTAACATATTGATCAAATTAATAACTAGTTTTATGTTCTTTCATTTTGACTGTCGATGTTACTATTTCCTTTTCAATTATGATATCTTGGGCTTTGGCTACTCAATTTACGAAGAATAATGCATTTTGATATTCAAATTTAGCAATTACAAGCAAACAAATATGCTCTTGATTTGTAAGGGATCAAAACCTTTTTCTATTCCTGATTTAAAAAAAAAATCAAATATAATTTAATTAAAATAAGATAAGATAAATTGAAATAAAAAAGTTAAATAAAATAAAAACGATTTTAATTTTATATTAACAAACAATTTAAATAAATATATACATATAATATTTGCATTTAAAATTCCAAAAAAATTTATTTTGAAAAGAATAAATTGTAATTTCTCTAATAGTTTAAAATAAAGTTGTCGTCTTTTATATTACTAATTTTTTTTTATTAATATATATTTTACGTAATTATTAGATATTATGCTTATTGTTAATCATCATTTTGTCTTTATATTATTTTTTAATTTGTTTCATTTTGTTTGGAATGATAATAAACTAATCAATGTCATTAATATTTGGGATGGAAGCTCATGTTTATTTTAAATTTAATAATTAATATGTTACACTCGGTATTTTAACTAACAATATAACTTAATTCATTATAACGTAATATTTTATTTATAGTGAATTATATAATATTATAATATTTTATTTATAATGAATTATATAAGTACATGTTTATCTCAACTTTCATATTATTTTATTCATAGTAAGGGGTCCCCCAAATTAGTAATGTATGTATTATTAAGAGTCATATATAAAATATAAATAGTAAGTATTTTACGGTTATTTTATCTATTCTCCTATTCTCACTTTTATATATGTTATATTATATTATGTATATAATAATTTATTCATTTTTCTAAGTAAAATTAAAAAGATTTGGTTTATAATCCCTCAAGTTTATATATGGTGATGTTAAAATTTAAGACTTGTAATCTTTTTCACTCTCAACCAATAAAGAAAGAAGTCAATAAAAGAAAAAAGTAAAATTATGACTAATTGTTTTTTTTTTATGATAAAATAAATTTAAAACTTACTTGAAAGTGAAATGAGCATAATAAAGAGAAGGGTAAAAAGTTGATAGAAGATGAGTGTAAAAAGTCATTGAAGATGAAGATAGTTGTTTGTTACAATGATATGTGGGATAAGTATTTAAAATTGATGTGAAAAATATACATAAATTTTTATTTTTTTTTATCTAAACAATTTATTGGTTTAAGCCTATAATATATAATAATTTTTTTAAGAAAAAATTAGACAGTGTCTAAATTTAAACAAAAAATAATTATTATAAAAGAGATTGTAATTAATAGTAAACTGAATTAAATTAAAAATTTTTGAGTGAAATTAAAGTAAGATAATGAGGTTGGAAATAAGATTATAAAAAAATTAGTTTATGTATTAAACTTCAAAGAGAGAAAAGTATAGGAGTAAAAGAAAAAAATGATAAAATTATTATTGTTGCAACAGTAATTTACCCCGAGAGTTTTGACACAATTCACGTGAATAATAACATTGAATATACTAATTAGGTGTTGTTTATATTAGAACAAACAATAATTATTACAAAAGGGAATTTAATTGATAGTAAATTGAGTTAAATTAAAAGTTTTTGAGTGAAATTAAAGTAAGATAATGATGTTGAAAATAAGATTAGAAAAAATATAAATTAATCTATGAACTAAATTACAAAGAATGAAAAATATAGGAGTTAAAAAGAAAAAATAAAACAAAGAATAGAACTAAAGTTGAGACTTATAAAAATTATATGGACTAAATTATAGAGAATGGAAAGTATAAGAGTCAAATAGAAAAAAAAAAGGTAGGACTAAAGTTAAAACTTATGGAAATTCACTGTTATTGCAGCAGTGATTTTCCGAGCAATAATAATAATAATAATAATAATAATAATGTTTTTTAAATAATTTTATTAATTTCTGTTTTTAAATTAATTCAATTACATAATTAAAAACATATTTCTTAGTTGCAAAGGAGAGAATAATAAATTGCTGTTGGCTATTGACTTCTGTCTTCTTTACTCAACCCTTTAAATTAAGACATAATTTTAATAAATTATTGAAGAGGTGGAAGCTTAATATTATTATTTATTGAGAGTTAAAATTATGAAAAAAGAAAGCAAGAAATGAATTATTCCTTCTCCCAATAGAATAGTAGAGAGAACATTATAATAATAAAGTATTTCTCTAATTCTATTCCATATTAATTATCGTTATTTGTGATTTTATTAGAATTAAAAATTTATTAAATAATTTTAAATTTTAAAAAATAAATTGTAAAAACTAAATTACTATTTTTTATAAAAAAACTAAAAATTGTAAAATTGATATAAAGAGCAAATTTAAAAAAAATATTTAATTTTTATTAATAATATAAAAGTAATATATAAATAAAATTTAAAATTTTTGAAAAAATAAGGGAGTACAAGGTTATATTAGAGAGAGTTGGCTTTCGGTGGTTAGATTCTATAATTGAATAAATGTA